>LBNU01004253.1:32542-52488 GCA_014162995.1 Artemisia annua | reverse complement strand
TGCTACTTTGACTTAAGAGTCCTTGTACTCTAAATGGTTTGTAATTCGAATGATATGTTTTGCAACATTTATAAACGTCCCGTGTTGTGGTCGTTAGCTATAAATGTGCCTGGTTTCTATTTGCGTAATACCCCCAGCATGTTAGCTGCCGTATTTGAGTTGGGGGTGTTACAAAATCCGGTCAATGTCCACCTCTTGACCACTTAGAGAAAGATCAACAAAAAAAATGTTTCTTCTCAAAATTTAAGCATTCAAACAGATTAAGATTTTAGCATATATAGTTTTCTACACAATTTTTTTTAAAAAAACCAAAAAGATTTAAAGGTTCAATAAGTATACTGATCTGCACAAAATTTTCAGCAAATATATATACTTTCCCGAACAAAAAATTTCCAGCAACAAAAAAGCTTTGAGATTCACCAACTATACTATCCTTTACAAACATTTAGCAACTAAACAACCCTTCAATGATGACTTTACTACGCAAAAATTTCTGCAACCAAAACGACCTATTAAAATCACTTTTACTTCACAAATTTAAGCAAACAATCAGCCCTTTAAAGTTCATTGTATTGCACAAAATTTCAGCAGCAAAAACAGGCGTGCACAAAACAACATAAAACTCTGCATAAAATAACTTAAAAAATAGCTTATACAAACAGTCTAGAATTCTACATAAAGTAGCCATAAGTACGCACAAAACCACTTAAACAACTTATTTAAAATTATGCACCGCGAAGCCTCAAATGTGATATGTTAGGCACAAGAAATCTGCACAAACAACACGAGTTGTTGCACCAAACAACCCTCAAAACCACTTATATCCAAACAGTTTATTGTAGAAAAAACACCTAAATAGTTAATTGTCCAAACAACCTTTAACATTGTTTATACTGCACAATAATTCTGATGCTACCACAATCCGCACAGTCATCAAGACGATGACTTGGCCGTTTGACTGAGCTTGACCTTGACTTTTGGGTCTTCGGTAATAGTGCTGAAACGACAAAAAAATATCATTAGAGAGGTCCCCAGGCTGAGTCCGGGGGAACCCCCTCCGATGATCAAGTCAGTAATGATCTTTATACATTAAAACATATAGTTATGCATTAGGATGTAATATATAGTTTGAGAAGAATTGGTGTGTCAGGAGAGATTATGCATAAAGATGTATGAGCCTTTTAGAGTAGAATGATCTATCGGGAGGCGATTCCCTGTTGCTAACTCATATTATATATGTGGTTTTACGCCACTTTTCCTATTTAGGAATTAATGGAGATATCTCACTACAATGCTTTCCATTCATGTATAGGTGCTACTAACAATAGTAGAGACTAGATAGAATCTATATAGTAGATAGAGAGAAGTGAGGAGATGAGATGTGTGAAATCTGATCTGCTTTAGAATGATCAAATCATGCCCTTTTATAGTGAATTATTTGTACTCCTATGTGTCAACTTGATTCCATAATATAAGAGTTTAGCAAGCGGATGACCAACTTGTGTCTCAGCTTGTAAGTACTGTAGCATTGAACTGCTCTTCTATGCATGGCTCTGAAACATATCATCTTAAGATATGATTCTAATAGTGTAACAACTCGCATTTTCATGTCATTTTTCAAATTTCACTATTCATCTCGGGATTTTACTATTCATTTTACTATTCATTTCCGATACCTGCACCACCTTTTGACTAATACATTTAGTCAATTGCCTTGCCTAATTATATACCTAGTCATCAACTAGATATTATTTAGATAATATCTTTCAAAATATCTCACTAAGAGAAGTCAAGTTGAAATTCTCTTCATAAATATCTTAACTAGATATTTAACAATTCTGGTTTTAGGTTTTACGACATTTAGGCATCCCGTATGTCCACAAATCGTTACACACAAGGGAAATATAAGTTTTTCACCTTCCGTGACATTCTCAAGAATTTTAGAATTTAATATTTTTCGAAATTGCGTTTTACGTGATTTACGCGTTTTAAACCTATGTTTCCAGCGTTATCAGCGTTTTTGCAAGCCATTAAACTTATCACTCATTTTTATAAGATAATAATGAGTATATTGACAAGTTTAATCATTTCTACAAGTTTCATATTTTTTATGATACCCGGTTTTACATTTCGTGACTTAACGGTTTACGGTTAGCACTTAACGGAACCGAAACTCACTCTGTAACCAAGATAATACCAAGACTACTCATCTAGTCACCCTAGAACAGCCTTGGCCGACTATAGGGAGGGGATTCATCACCATTGCGGCTTAATCCTAAGTCTTGATCTCCTAGATGCATAACATGTGTATTTAGGAAGCAAAATTGGAAACTACTAGCCTACAATCTTAACCTCCTCATTGCACCATCCTAACACCTTCCTAGCACCTCCTCAACTCACTATAAAAGCCCTCCCCTCCTCCTTTGGTCGTTCACCACCATAAACAACACAAACTCTCTTCATTTGATCTTATACTTCAAGTAGTATCTCAAGAATTCAAGCTACAAGTAAACTACATCCAAATCCTTGAAATCTTTGGTGATTATTCTTGAATTTAAATCCATTAAAGTCACCTAAGATCTCAACACCAAGTCCTTCAAGAATACAAGAGTGTAGAAGGATTGCCAAAGTGAAGAGAAGCTTGCTCAATCAAAGTCCAAAAGTTGTGAGAAACCCTAACACACTCTCTTTCTCACTATCATTTACATGATTCTCATACTTCATTTATGCTATATATGGTCTTTATATTGTGTTCATGATGTACAATAACCTTTAAAACAAGTTAAGAAAACTATATGTTAACTTTATGCAAGCAAACATGAAAACTAGTGACTTATATTGAGAACCACGACCAAAATAGTATAACCATGATATTAGATACTTAACTACTGTTAAATAGGACTTTACAAGGAAAACATAGCAATTTGAATCACCTAAAACGAGTACACGAGTCAAAAGATATGGTTAAAAGAAGTTAGCGAAACCAAAACGCCGAAACTGCCTAAACAAGCTGTTAAGCAGCTGACCATTTTGAACGAGGCCCTACTGGTCCGTTTTATCAAATAGTTAAAACACGAAAGTTGTCCGGAACGACGTTTCGCTTCGATTTCAAAGAAGGTCGGGCGCTGAAAACACTTAAGACAGGCCATTTTCCTTTAAAAACAGAAACTGCCCTATATATAATCTCATAACTATATGGTTTGTCACGACTAAAAGCAAACCAAGAGGCCTAATGGCCTTAAGACGAGACCACAACCCCGGCTAAGGCCAAGGCTGAGTCTCAAGACCATGGTAGCCAAGACCAAAGCCACGACAAGGCCACGGCTAAGACCTCAAGGCTTTCTAAACCAAAATCATTATAACTATTATACATGTTTTATATATTGAATACTACAATACTTAGGAACTTCATGTGAGGGGTTCATTACAGTAAACCATCGAGATAAGTTGTGGATTGACGATTTAAAGTCTCCTGGCTCCTCGAACGTTTACTGCATGACCTCTGGATTGTGATGGCCCGAACGGTAGTACGAGATATACAAACTAAGACCATTTCATAAACAAATGTACACAAAACTACCAAGTACTACATCATGATCAATATAAAGACATATATAGGCCCGTTTATGTTTCCTTAGACATTGTACCAACCTAAGTTGTAACATTCTATTTTAGGTTGCACGTAGAGGTTTCCCGACTATTCCATCCAATTTGTAAAGCACTAAAACATCATCCAACTCACGGTGAGTCATAGCCCCATTTTTATACTTGTTTTATAAACTCTTAGAGTTTCTATATCATGGACTATTAAGCACTATGCGTAGTGAACACGAATACTATGGTTAGATCTATTGGTATTAGTGTAACCATTAAGTGGACTCAATTAGAGCAAACAAGCGCACTATATTTGAGAACACTAGGTAATACGACAAATCATGAATCATTTGTTGAGCTAATGGACTTGGTACAATAACGATCTAATGGACTTGGTATGATCTCGAGCTAACGGACTAGGTACAATTACGAACGAAGTATAAACTAGAATCCATAAACTAGAAAACTTAAGGTTTCGATGTCAAAGACTAAAAGCATCAGAAGCACTACCTACATGTGATATTGTATTTAGTACAATAGTCATAAACTCGAAAGTTTTAAGAACTACATTTAGTATTTACCTATACTTGTCACGATAAGTTTACAAGATTTCCACAAACTCTATGAACTCACCAACCTTTGTGTTGACACTTTAGCATGTATTTCAGGTCCATAATGAACGAGGCTGGCACGAAGGAACACGAATATTCAAGAGGGCTATAAATTTAATTATCATTCGAAAACTCATTAAATGTAAATTGGTAAACATGGAACCATTTGGGACCTCATTTTGTAAACTCTGGTATTTATACAAATTCGAATGATAAATCTCTTAAAATGACTAAATTGGTGATCGTTTTCTACTATTCAACTATTGTGCCATGAAGTAACACCCAATTTGAATTCTGCTGCGTATCACGAAAATTGAGGGTGTTACAAATAGGGTATGGAAATATAGCAGATTTCAGGGTAGATCTCTTGTGGATTGCTTGTATCAAATATTTGGTATCTTTGAGATATCTTGGACATATACAGAAAATATGGGTTAGCGTATCAACGTGGAAGATTCCTTCTGATCTTCTTCATTCATATCTCATATGCATGTACATGGATGCATGAATGCATGTGATAATAGATATGCATGAACTTTGCATTACTTCTGTTTTATTTGATGAGTTTTGCTATGACATATATGAAACTTAATCTAGAACAATATGAGTAAGTCATATGAGATAGTAGTATATGAAATGGGTTACAATGTCAAGCCCAGGAGTCTATGCAGGCAAGTCGTAGATGTCGCGTGCATAGACTTTAGTAACTTAGGTATCTATATGCAACTTATACCTACATGAGTAGTAGGTAAGTATAACATTATGAATCAAATTCCCTTGCTATAGTGTTTCCAAACAGCATCAATTATGTCCAAAAGATATGACCATGAACCGTAGTCAATATATATGTCTTTTTATAACTTCAATGGAAAGACAATGTCTTTAGTTGAAAATTGTCCCGTTATTATGTATTAAGATTGCGTTATCAATTTATTGCATTTTAAATGGCTTTATTGGTGTTATAACATCTTTATTTGGACATTTTCACCGTTATTATGTATTTAAGATTTGTGTGTTCACATCTTATTGCCTTTTAAATGGCTTTATTGGCAAGACGGTGTCTTTAGACCGTGTCATCATTTATGCATTAGAATTCGTGTAACAGCTACTCATAGCTTCATATCCCATTTTTTTTGTTAGGATGATGTTCTTTTGGATATTCTTGAATGAGCTATGTATCATATATAGCTTTTTGTGCCAGTGATTTATAGCTTCTTATCCCTCTAAGGACGAGATTATGATGTGAGTTTTACATCTTTTATGTACGTACATGAGCTATTTATAGCTTTTTATTATTATTTTAATGGTGGGATTAGTATCATTGGAGTGGACTTGCCACTTTACGCGATTGAGTTTCGCGTCTTTGGGGAGACAATATAATGTCGCTAACGTGTGATGGAATTTCACGTCTTTAAAGCGGTTTCCAATTTTGTGCGTTATAACTCTGCGTCTTTGGGGTGGACATGCCACTTTGTGTATTAGCTATTTATAGCTTTTATCCCTTTTATTGGCGGGATTTTGTATGGGTCCGGACCTTTTCACTTAGCTTTATATTAAGCTTGCAATTAGCTACTTAAAGCTTTTCATCCCTTTGATGTCGGGAGATAATCATGGAAGTGGTCATGCCACTTTTGCGCGATGGAGTTTCACGACTTTAGAGCGGTTGTTTCACTTTTATGTGATATGGTTTCACGTCTTTGAAAAGGCCTCGCAGTATTGCGTGATTTATTCGCTCTCAACTTCATCGCATCATTATGTAGCTCTTTTCTACAGAAGATACATAAGATTCTTGCCTTTTTCTTGTTAGATCAGTTAAGAATACGAGATATGCTAGCAAACAAGCAATATCAAATATAAACGCATTAAAAGTATTAATCAATGTTGCAAAAATCGGTCAAATCGGCCTTGTAATCGGCGATTACAAGGTGCACGACCTTTCACCTTGTTGATTTTTACAAGGTAATCGGCCTTGTAATCGGCGATTACAAGGTAATTAGCCTTGTAATTGGTTATTAATCGCTACAAGGCCTTCAACCGCCTCACTACCGACTCACGATTTTTGCAACACTGGTATTAATACCTTTGCAACCAAATGCAATTTTGTCATTTCATCCATTTAATTATCTACCACCATATGATATACTACTCTCAATCCTAGCCGGCGTATAACAACACAACACCATCACCAATGTCAACTTAAAATGAGGCATGTTCGGTACTTGACCTTATCAACTTCAGGTTTAATGGGATTTTATTAGAGGACTGCCCTTTGGTAGCAGGGATGAGTTATTTTCATAGCAGGGTGCACACCCTATCTCTTTCAATTGATGCACACATATTTGCAACATGAAAAAGTAGCGTTTGTAATATACTCGATGTAAACTTAAAACCACTATGTTTGACCCTTTAAGTATATAGTCTCTAAGAAAATACTTTCATTTGTATCAACAAATAATTAAGCAAGGAATTGCTGCACCTAATGGCTATGGGTCTTGAGAAGTAGCATAACTTGGTTGGAGATGTGTAAGTAATAAACTAGATAAGGCATAAGAGGCTTTACTCTTTTAGTCTTATGTGTTTAAGTGGTGTCGGGAAGTACACATGTAGTGCACGTCCTACCTTTTAACTAGCGTTTCATTCATATCACTTTTAGGGAAGCTTCATAGTGACTTTCCTGTTATATAATTTTCAATTATATATTGTGACTTTTCGAATTATGCATAAATTTATTGTTATCGATTTACTTATCATGACATCACATCTTCTCAACAAAAGGACATGTTAGAATTTAGTTACTTAGGTATATTGTGGAGTTTATGCTAACCATAGAATAATTCGGAGTAACATATTTTTACATACTGATCATCAGTTCATCACTTGCATGTCTTATACAATGACCACACGGTCCTTATACATGAACCTACGTTTTTATGTGCTTCTTTAACACTTCGTTTTCATGACCAAGTATTAACCATGAAAGAGATAATATAAAAGGGTTGGGCTTATTAATTTTTTCTAGGAGAAAATTAAGGTATAACGGAATCTATCTACTGTTAACAGTTGTATATTTGATTCATACTGATATTCACTATTGAGTATTGACTGCTGCCATTTTCTTCTTACAAGTTCAGGCCTCTCCAGCTTTGAGCATGCTTTTACAATCATTGCAGCTACTGATGAAGCTGAGCATTGTTTGGAATGTCCAAGCTACCCTTGGCCTTACCAAGGCATTCTCGGTTCCTACGACCATGCTTATTGAGTTTCTTTTCGATCTTTTCATTCAGCAATATGTTTTTTTTTTTTTTTTTTTTTTTTTTTTTTTTTTTTTTTTTTTTTTTTTTTTTTTTTTTTTTTTTTTTTTTTTTTTTTTTTTTTGTTAATAAATTTTCTGTTCTAATCTATATCTGAACGACATTGTTCTAGCCGTATGGTCAGCTTGAAAGCTCATTCAAGTGTAACCGTGTTAAGAATTAAAAGCACATAGTTCATTGTATTCATTTAACGAGAGGTGATTATATAGACTCACTTATTGATGGGTTGCTCCGCGGGATTGGGTATTTTTGAGTTGTAGCTTATTGATGGGCTGATTTTGGTGAGGTATCTCTAATGGGTCATACCTCATACAGGTGAATATTATAGATTCTTTTACAACAGACATTAATATGGTGAAAAACTATGTTAGACAAATTTATTGGTGAATTTCATTCTTTCACTTACTAAACGCTCTAAAGTTTTGTTTAATGCAACAGGTAATTGTATGGAACTTTGGTCACATTCAAATAGCTACAGTTCTGTAACAAAGGCTATATTGGAAAGGGAATGGTCGGAAGTCACGTGCAAACTTGTTAACTTATTATCTGATAGTTAATGGTCGTTGGATTGCTGCTCAGCACGAATCACCTCAAGGAAGAAAAGGTGAAACATCAGATGAGGAGATGGAGAAGGTGCACATGTGTTTTTGACTTCATTCATGATGCAGTGAAACTAGTGTTTAGTAATAAACATAATAAGCGGATTTTCAAGAGTTGAGCTGAGTGTTGCCCATAGATATGTGCGTGCTGGTTCGGTCATGACATTGTAAGTAACCATATAATGGATATGCAATTATTTCTTGGTGATTACTTTTTATCTTCTTGCATAGTGGTTCAATCAAATAAACTTTTTCATTGATTTATTTTTAGGAATGCTGCAACGAAAATGTTTATGAACCGCCTCAAAATTCAGCCTCTTGCACAAATTTGCTTCACACTATCTTGTAATTCAATTCCAATGGATAAATACTACATAATCTATTCAAGGTGACTGAACTATTCTTAAACTCTTAGCTGCATAATAAAATTAAGGAAAAATTGTCTAAAAATACATTCAACTTGCCACTTTTTACTATTGTATGCATTGAACTTTTTTTTTCCTGTTGTATACACAAACTTTGTTAATCTTACAATTGTATACACAAAATTTGTTAATCTTACTATTGTATCAATACACAAACTTTGTTAATTTTACTATTGTATCAACAATTAGTGTCCTTAATCACTGCCACGTCATAAAACACGCATATTATTGATACGATAGTAAGATTAACAAAGTTTGTGTATACAATAGGAAAAAAAAGTTCAATGCATACAATAGTAAAGAGTGGCAAGTTGAATGTATTTTTAGACAATTTTCCCTAAAATTAAGGGACCTGCTTTAAGGTAGTGAAATGTGTCACTTTTAGTACGGGTCAAAACAGGCATGCCCATATTGGGTTGACCTCTCTTTTTTCTAGAACAAAAATCTGTATAAATACTTAGAATGCTGGGGATGATTATATAAATATGAATTTCGTCAATAATATATTTAGTCAAACTACACATTATATCTTTACAGGTGCTTGTGATAAACCAAATCGTCTTCCATTTGTCCAGGTGCTAAAAGTTTGAGGCAATTACACAACCGCAGAGTGTTATAAAACCCGTGATTTCAAATGTTGACTGAGTTAACTAGAGAAAATATTCAAGCGTTGTTGAATAAAGAGAGCAGAAGCCATAACGATTGTAGTCTCAAGCATTTTGAGTAGAAGCGACATGGTGTCGGGCGTTCGGTAAGAAGACAGCAAAGTGCAACTAGCTTTTTAAACGATATAATTGAAATGTTTTTATTGGGTGTTAGAAAAGTGACTTAAACTTTAAGGGTTATTTGGTAATTTGTGTGACTTTTCCTACAAGTTTGTTTGGAATTTGGTAACTAATCTATGACGGTTAGTTTTGCCCTATTAATAGGGATCTTTAGCATTAGAATTATTTGTACCTTTTGAATTTGTGGTTGGTACCTAGGGTTTGGTACCTTTGAATTAGAATTTGGCTTTGTAATTTGGTTTGGTATTTGAATAAAGTTTCCGCTTCGTTTGTTCGAATTTGTTTGTTTGTTTCGTTCGTTTGAATAATCAACAAGTGGTATCAGAGACAGGTTTAAAAAGAAAAGAAAAGAAAAAAAACTTTTCTTTTAGATTGGAGTTCGTTTGGTTTTGATTTGAAGAATCGTTGGTAGTTGAATCTTAGGCATATTGTATTTGGGAATTGATTTTCGTTTGTAGTCATTCGTACTGTTGGTTAAGGAATTTTTAGTTCGAAATTTGAAGATCTTGTTTTGGTTTCGACATTCGTTAGGTAGCAGCACAATTGCGTTTTGGTTTTGGGCTTTTGTTGCCATAATTCTTTAGGTAGAAGATTGGGCCACTCGAACTAACAAATTGGTTTTGGAATATTCATCTTTGGACCCTTGTTTGTTTCCATCTTGTCGTGGGTTTGTTTTGCCATTGAGCCCATTGGATCAATCTTTTTTGTTTTAGGTCTTTCAAGAGTGGTCATTGAAAGTTTGGAAATAACGACAAGTTTGGAATATTTGGTTTGAAATATTTTGGAATTTGTTTCTTTGGAATTCGTTTTGTTTTGGTATTTGGTATTCGTTTTGGATTTGAATATTGACCGTAATTCTTATTGTAATAAGTGGGTCATTAGAATAATTATCCGTATCATATTTGGGGCGTTTGAATTAGAGCCCGTTCGTCAAGTTATTTATTAACTTGAATTTGTTTGATACTTGGATAATAAGTTTGAAGTTGGACCGTAATACTTATCGATAAGTGGTCATTAGAATTTGAATTTGATATTTGGGTCGTAATTCTTATTATATAAGTGGACCATTGGAATTTGAATTTGGTATTTGAAATTTGACGATCGAATTGGTGTTTGAAGACTTAATTATTATTAGGTCAGTTGGAATTTGTTCGATCGTTTGGAATTTGGTAGTTTGAAAATTTGGATCTTCGTTTGTCGGGCTTTTGAAGTTGGTTGCCCGAGATTGATTGTCTTTGTTGAAGATCGTTTGAGCTGATTTGTTTGTTTGGTTGACCGAGTTTGAATTTGTCGGTTAACGTTTGATTGTTTGTTTTGAAGATTATCGACGTTTGTATTTGTTCGGTTTGTTTTGGATTGCTTTTGGGAATCGGTCGTTTGATTTGAATTTGGCTGGCATCTCTAGCATTCGAAATTTGGAACTTTGAATTTGATTTGAAGCAGGTGGAGGAGTTTAAGTCATGGTGGAGATTGTTAGAAAAGTGACTTAAACTTTAAGGGTTATTTGGTAATTTGTGTGACTTGTCCTACAAGTTTGTTTGGAATTTGGTAACTAATCTATGACGGTTAGTTTTGCCCTATAAATAGGGATCTTTGGCATTAGAATTATTTGTACCTTTTGAATTAGGGTTTGGTACCTTTGAATTAGAATTTGTCTTTGAATTTGACTTTATAATTTGGTTTGGTATTTGAATAAATCGTTTGTTCGAATTTGTTTGTTTGTTTCGTTCGTTTGAATAATCAACATCGGGTCTGTCGAAGATCTAAAAATGGAACGATTAGATGCGGTCAGTAGGCTGATAGACCTTTTGGATGCATCTTAATTGGGTGGATGGTATGAAAATTTAAGTGTACATGTTATGGTTGGTAATTGGGCTCATAGCTTTTTCATGTGTAAGGGGTGTTTGGTTCATTGGCTGTGTCTTAGACTCTTAGATAAGGTATTGAGTTTTTTGTATAGGCTTTTGATTTTTTTGTTGTGTATTTGTAAATTGGTTGGTTTTAATGCAATTTCCTTTTTCTAAAAAAATTTGTAGTCTTATGGTTAGTTTGGTGCACAATATGGCATTTAATCGTGCACAGGGGTGTGTTGATACCATGTTATCTTTGGAAGATATCAACCACCATATTAATCTAAGGCATACATAACGAGGTAGAAAAATCAAGGGATTGATACATAGTTGAGTGTATAATGCATATGAGGAGGCCCATTGTATAGTGTTTTATTAGTTATTGAGGTATTATTTCGCACAAATGCTATTGTATATGTATTTTGTATAGTGTTTTGTTAGTTATTGAGGTATTATTTCATACAAACCCTATTATATATGTATGTTTATACCTCAATATAACATTAGTATGCAAAATTCTAATGGTTGATATTTGATGGGATGCGGGTAGTGACACGACTCTAAATAGGTAAAGATTTTTTGGTCAAGATATACTTTTTAAGTTTAAAAGAAGAAAGGTACAATATATTATGAAATAATTATTGGAGAGAGATAGTAAGGTGACATTTGAACAATTGAACTCCATCGATATGTAGAGTCGATCCAAATTTATATTGAGGATAGTTTATGAACTTTGGTTTGGTGGTTACTTGAAGGGTTTGAAAATAAACGTGCATATGCGAAACGTCTCTTTTCTTTTAGTTTATGTTAACACAAATAACGTGTGAGATGTAACTCTAAGTGGAAAGTTTTATTACATTTTAAATTTGATCTTAAAAAACTAAAACAAGTCATCGGCTGTTTGTTATGTTAAAGTTTGTATTAATGAAAGTAGATTAATATATTTTTTTAGTTTCAAATTTCTAACTATTTAGGGTGTGCATGTTTGTTAAAAGTAGCGGTGGGTAGTAGCAGTGAGCTATGAGCAGTAGCCACAACTTACCGCTCAGCGATCACAGCGTCTTAAAAAAGCATTGAAAAAATGAGCATTCCTAAAAAATAGCAAAGCACAAGCTCATTTCCCAAACGACTACTAAAAATTAAAATGCTCATTGCTTACCGCTCTCCAAAAAGCTCCACACCGCCCCATGCCAAACGTGACCAACTTTTGAGATCTTGATCTTAATAAGTTTTAATTATTTAAGATTTTTTTGGTCACTATTACTTGATAGCTACAGTCGATTGAGTTTAATAACTTTAATGTGATACAAATAAGTTCTGAAAATTATGCGATATTTACTTATAACTTTAGCCTTATTATTTTGTGAAACTAGCATCTTCCACGTGAAATGGACTATTAATGTACACGGGGCAATCTAGTGATGTATAGAGCCTATAAATGCCTCTCATGACTCTTCATAAGCAGTGTGGAAAGTCATTGTGTAACCTTCTTCTAAAATAAACACATATTAGTTTTGTCACCCTCTCTCTACTTTCTCTCACTAGAAACCAACATGGGTTTTGATTACTTTTCCCAACCTAGACAAGGTGAGTCTTGAACAATTTAGTAATTTACATATAGCATGGACTTTACAGATTTCACCATTTTTTTTTTTTTTTTTTTTTTTTTTGGGTTGGGTCTTACCAATCATCATGCCAACAATGAGGTAATTCTTACAGTCATCACTCTAATGTAACACAAATAAGTTCCGGAAATTCTCAAAATGATGTTTACTTATAGCATGACCTAAAATATAACTTTACATAATACATTTTTAGTCTGCGGTTCAAGAAAAAATAAGATCAGAACCGATTAGATGTTAAGATCTTATGATAAAACACATCATTTTGGAATCCATGCCGTTAAATCTTTAGCAACCTAACACCTTAGTCAATACAACGATGTTATTGCATACTATTTTCGAGTTTCAACAATGCAGATCCAAGAGAATTGGAGTCTTCGAAAGATAGAAAATGAATGTGTTATTACATCCTTTGTTTAAAAGATTAAGATTGGACATGCATTGGATATTTTTTGATTCATAAACGTTATCCAACATTGATCGAACGATAGTTACAAAGGAGTTGAGAAAAAATGAATTTATGATATGATAATGGAACTGAAACACTCAAACTCATTTTGTTTATTAAAATTGCTAAAAAGGTATTATACAAAATGTGATGTAAAAAACTTAAAGTTATATTAGTTTATACATTTTACATTCCATAATTTTAATATCTTTCATCCTATTTTTTATAAGGTTTAATTTAAAAAGGATTTGTTGCTATTAAATTTTTATTAAATGCGAGTTTTCAAGATCGTGATGTTACTAGGGATCGTTTTGTTTTTTTCAAGATCAAAACCGTAAGATTGGATTGGTATCGTAAGATCTTACTATACTTAATAATGATTGTAATAGTATTAAAATATATGGAAAATTCTTTCAAAACGTACCATACTTGTCAAAAAAATCACTTTTGAGTAACGTACTTTTTATTTTCGTCATTGTGGTACTAAACTTTCATTTTTGGCCTCTTTTACGCACTTTGGGACATTTTTATGACTTTTTTGCCCCTGGATTTCCAAAATTTTGAGGGGTCCTAAAGTGCGTAAAAGATGCCAAAAATGAAAGTTTAGTAACCCAATAAGGAAAAAAAAAGTTTGATACTCAAAAGTTATTTTTTGGACAAGTATGGTACGTTTTAAAAGAAATTTCCCTAAAATCTACATATTATTATATTTCATAAACACAAAATTATATGAATGTTTAATGAAAATGTTGTTCTAAATTATGAATATGAAATATTTAAGAAGATTAACATGCATGTTATTTTTAAATTCTATAAGAAATAATCCATAACTTTATTGTTTTTTTAGTTTGCGGTTCGAAATACAGATCGGATTTAATCTTTGCATCGTATGATCAAACTCTAGATCTTTTATGCCTTTTGTATCGTTTAAAACTTTATTTTATTCTTATTTGAAATGACCACTATCTATTCATACATCTAACATATCATTTACTTGCATGATATCACAAATCAATCGCTTATATAAACATATTTCTTTTCAAAATAATAACAACCGTACTATTCACGGTTTTTAATTTAATCCCGTGAATTTCACGGGTTAATAAACTAGTGTTGTATATTTGAGCAAATTTGATTCACCAACAGACTTCCACTTTATTCGACTACCACCACATATATACATATATATAAGGTTGATTTTATTTGTTGATAATCAAGTTTAATTCGTTCGTAAACAAAGATATACAGTACCAAATTTAGACATATCTGTATTCATATTCGACTACCACACATTCATTCTCAAAGCTAACACATTTCATTAATTAAACATCTAATTGTAATCATCGATTACATAACAAGTTCAAATAGCATAACAAAATACATATCTGTATATTAGAAATTAGATTGTACCAGTGTCTCTATCTAAAGATATAACTCCAAATATACATAAGTCCTCATTAACTTTTAGGTACGCATCCAAAATCAACTGACTCATAATCTGATCTGAAGTTGAAAATTTTAAAAGGATGATCACTCAATATAACCTTACTGATATCATTGCCTCTTCTAAACCTGCGAAATATGAGAGTATCGTGATCCACCATGATGCTTGTATCAGAATCATATAACGCCAGGAGTGACTCTCTTTCACTATCTTCTTTCTTTCTGAAAACATGTAGTTTCTTAAACGATAGATCGTCTGTAAGAACACAAATCTCCCAACTAGCATTCCGTGGCATCCACGCGATACCTAACTTACCTTCACACTTAACTAGTTGCATTGGTGTTGAAAATTGATATTCATCGAGGGCTGGAACTGGAGATGAAACACGCGACCACTTTTCTTTATACGCATCAAACATCAAGACATCACCGTTGGTTAGCAACATGTTTATGTAACCTCTTGTAGTGATTGCTTGCGAGTTAGCCAAGAAAACACCGTAAGGCAACTTTAAAGGCTTTGGCCGTACCCATGCCATTCTTTTCGAGTCAAAGACTTCCCAATTTAAGGTGTAGAGTTCATCATGTTGTTGATTAGCATAGGGCTGATCAATGGTCGAAGACCGGACCAGACCGGACCGGACCGGCCAAGAAGGCAAAATGCTCGGCCCTAGATTAGCACTGCAATAATAAAGAAAGCATTATGATTTTAAACGAGTAAATATCAGTTTTCATGGAGTACTAAACACTTCAAAAATCTATAAACCCATTATTATGTTTTGGCTGCAAGAAGATAATTAGATAAACAAAAAAAGTTAATTAACACTGAAAATTTATTGAAGCGAGTCAGTGACACGATTTAACCAACTTTTCTCTAAATTTTACATAATGAAGTTATTCTTGGTCACTGTATTAACAAAATCAAAAAAGAGCCTCTAGCTAAGCACATGCAAATATATATTTAATCCTAATACAAATAGATAGAAACTTACGTGAAATTAGGATTAGATAACCTGACGATCTTGTATAGCAATGTCGTCTTCGAACGCATGACAGTGACAACCTTCTCCGTTAGATACTTTGTTTCCGGATTTGGCAAACGTGAAACCTGCTTAGTTGTAGGTTTACAAACATTGTAGAATACATTACTAAAATTTTCTGGATCAGGACTCTCGAATACAATGATTCCTTGCTCTGAAGATGCTACGATACGAGCATTAAATGGTAAAAAACGAAGATCAATATTGTTTGATAAAGGAGAAGGTGCAAACTCGTTGATAAAGTTTGTACCTCTCCTCATGTTGTTTACAAGGAAACCAAATACCATGATATTTTTTTTTCTGTACATGTCGAGAATTTCTGAGCCATGTGTGAGAGTCTCAAGTTCGATGCTGTTGGAAAATTTAGTGCACTTGAGGGATCAAATCATACTTGGAAATGGGTTTGGAGGTACGGAGTGTACACCCATCAAGTCCCTGATTACCCTGACTCAATAGTGGTTGTGCTAGTGTGAGTCTGCTGCTAGTGTTGTGAGTCTGCTGCTAGGACTCTGCTGCTAGCACTGACTCTGCTGCTAGTGTTGTGAGTCTGCTGCTAAGACTCTGCTGCTAGCACTGACTCTGCTGCTAGTGTTGTGAGTCTGCTGCTAGTACTCTGATGAAATGTAACTGATTTGACCTATTCAAATGACAGTTATATCTAGTATTATGACCACGTTTAATTGGTCATGTAACCACTATCTTTAGCTATAATGGGGGTAATTATGTGGAGATTAATGGGCCGATTAATTCCCATAATTCCATTTAATTAGCCATGAGTACTTTCCTATTTAAGAGGAATTATGTTGAGCATGAAGTATACAGAAAAAAAAACACTAAGATACGCAAGGGTTATTGATTTGTGCCTAATTCAATAACAAACATTTGGTCTTATCCCAAGTAGATATTCGTGATACCCAGGCATTAGGGTCGAATAGTTTACTTTGGAAAGTGATAACACGATTCCAAGTGATATCCGGTAACCTTAATTGGTACGTAGCTAGGCTTTGATTATCTTACCCTGTTCTGGGCTCATAACCACCAACAGATGCTAGTGCAACGGAGGGTATCAAGGCTTTTTAAAGACGTTGGGGAAAGAATTTCGAGGTTGGTGTCGTCGCATGAAATCTCGGAATCCATATGAATCATTCGTAGATTTTTATGAAGATTTCGATCGAGGTTTGTATTACGTGATTAGGTTATGTACTAGAGGCGCTATTTATAGTTTTTGTGCCAACCGACTTTCGGTCCTTGGCAGGCAAGTTTTGTTGTGCGATAATTACTTTCCAAAAAGCGGTATATAGTAGTATTATTTTTATATTTATGGACCGTTGATTAAAAGATTAAAACTTACTCATAATTATATCGTGTTTCTATTTTTTTATAGTATTTTTTTTCTAATACGAGACTTGCAATTAGGGGCGGGGTCACAAAGTTATTATCGATGGGGCAAATTTTAATATTTTTAAAAACTACACTAAAAATTGGTTCGTTAAGAGGTTAAATTACAAAAATAGCTAAATATTCTAAAAAAATTACACTATAATTTTTTTCGCTTGCCACCGCCACTCTTGCAATGCAAGTTGCTATTTGTTACCACTACCGGATTGTTTATTTAATTTTAGGCGCCATATAGTGTGAAAACATATTCGAATTAAAAAGTTACTAAAAAAAACTCAAGTAACTTTCTTAAAAAAGTTAATCATAACACGTATAACAAGACAAGTAAGTAAATCTTTTATATAATAAAAGAATTACATCATTTCGGAGTGTTTTTGCAAAACCCTTCTCAATGAAAAAACAATTAAACCAATAGGAGAGCTCGATTTTGCCACGTAGGCGAAGTCGAGCGATATGATTGGTCAATAGAAAGTCAAAATTAAATTGATTTTGGTCAAACTTAATAAATTTGGTGGAGAAATTTGGTTAACAAAAAAAATGCATAAAAATATAGGTGTCAAATTTATGAAAACAAAAACTTAAAAAAAGAGGAAGTAATTGATAAAACTTTAGTGGTTGAATTTTAAATAAATTATGTAAAGCTAAGTGTAAAATTACAAGTTTCCATGTTTTTTAATAACTTTTAGAAAAAACACAAATTAACCCTTACACTTTATACCCTTTATACTTTATAATGTTAACTTTGTTTAAAATATGAGTATTAGTATTAGGTTTTAGACTTTCATCCATTAAAATTATAAAATTTGGTAAATATACGAATTAGTTTTAATATTGTTAGTTTTAGACTTTCATCCCTTAGAATATTTTTTTAAATAATGAATCATGTTATTATTTAAAAGTTAATTTATACGTACACCAGTTTGAATATTTATACGGTTAAATTATGTAGTAACGGGAATATAAATATCAAATGGTAAACACGAGTTACCTGTGACATGAAAATAAAATATACGCGATTCTAATTTAAACGAACCGACTCAAAAATATTTAAATATTTATATGAATAACCATAAAAACATTTTAAAAATTTTTTTAACGGATCATATTTTAACTTCATAACTCTCATTATGTACTACTAAACTCGCACATTTTATACAATATGATATTAATAGTTAAGTTAAACAATAACATCAACACCAACTAGCATACTGCTCAAGTATGAATGTATAATTAAGTTGAGTTGTTTGATTTAAACCATACATGAATGTATTTTAATGTACCAAATAGTTTTTAGTGCTATATTGGGAATTTTATGGTAGGAATCTTAGCAGTGTCTTTTGAATGAAGTTAATGAACTTTAGCGGTGTGGTTGCTGTCAATTGATAACAGCTATGGCTGTCAACCAACGTCTAAATTGGGTGTCTTTTACGTTGATGATTGAGCACCAATTGTAAAGAAAGTTGCACTAAATTGGAAAGGTCGGTAAGGATCGACAATCTAAAGACTTGCGAAATGTACTCTTTTGGTCATTTTTTCATGCATTATAATTTACTTATACAATTAACATAATTTCCTTATATAGTTCGGTCTCAGAGAAAAATTATTTTTATACATTATAATAACGTAAAGATTAAATTTGAGTTCTACCCCTTTACATATTTTTTGTTTCTCTTTATGTATAAAGAGCTATAGTGTAAGCATCTATATTATTTATAATTTTATGATCAAACATGAAAAGTAAATAGCCACAAACTTGATGAAAATGCAATTTTTCAAACAAAAAGGGTACATTAGTAAACATGGTATATATGATTTTAACAATTTAAGGAAATGAATCAATCTTCAAAGTATATTGCACATATTTTACGAAATATAAGAAAAGAAATATCACGATTACAAAACACGTGTAAATTGATCGCATGGTTTGCAAACTAATAAGCATATATCACTAACATCTCATACAAGTCCAAGTATCATCATGTAATTTTACTTTGAATAATAAAATATAATTTTTAATCTAAAATCATTCTCCTAAAATAATAGGTAGATTATTAGCATATATAATATGATTTTTATTTTTAAGCACCAACGTAAAATTAAAACATGTTAGACTTGATTCAAGTTTCCTAATCGCTAATAACTATTAATCAAAACGAAATTTTAAAAACCTGTGCGTCCAGGTATTATAACTAGTGGTTATTAATATATTTTACACTCTGACCAAAATAAGATATAGAAGTAAATAGAAAACTATTTTACCCCTGATTGAGTTTAACAAGCAAGGGGTGCTTGGTAGGATGTTTTGAGGGTGGTATTTAAGGTAATAAAAAATAATGTTGAATTGTTATATAATTGAAATGAACCATTACCAATATGGTAATTGACCATTACCCAATAATCTGGGGGAAGCTTTTTCTTCTCTTTCCCTTTCCCTACAATATCATTATCATTATTTCTCTTTCCCGATTTAAACCAAGCACACCCTAAGTATTGCTCTTGATGTATACTAATGATGGCGATTTTTTTAACCCTAATTAACCATCCATTCGTTTCATCAACAGTCTGCCGAATCTTCCTGTGTTTCTTGCAAACGATTTGTAATAAAATAGTGATTTCTCTTTCGTGTTAATCTTATCATTGGACCAGAATTCGTTGGTGATTATACAAATTTTAGGGTTTTGGTGATAATCACTATTAAGGCGTTCAAAACGTGTGAAAGCATACTATTTTATGGATTCCACTTCTGCAAGCATCATCTTGTTTACGTTAATTGAAGCTTCAAGGATCGTTTTCATATCTCTATGAAAGAATTAAATCTTGATC
>LBNU01004253.1:13908-24909 GCA_014162995.1 Artemisia annua | reverse complement strand
TGATAGGAAATGTCTAATGTAGTTGGTTCAATGTTGAGTAATGATGCAAATGTAATAGAAACAAAACTTCTATCGGCTCCAGTATCAAATAAAATGGTTGCATAACGATTATTGACGAGAAACGTACCCGTAACAACATTCGGATCTTCCCTGACATCTCCACCTCCCATAACATAGGCCCTTCCAGTAGCCGTCCCTCCTTGATTCTTTCCTTTCGGACATTTATTCGCGAAGTGCCCAACTTCACCACATCCAAAACATGTCACCGGAGGTCTTTGATTACCCTCCATAGGCTGAGACCTGCATTCTCTTGCTTGATGACCAATCTTTCCACAATGGTTACATGGTTTTGGACAGTTTCCTGGTTTATGATGAGTTTGACATTTGTTGCATTTGGGTAAGGTACCATGATAACCTTTTTCAATTGGACCTGCAGCATAGGCCTTTGCATTGTCTTGTTTCTTGGGTGGTGGTTGAGTAGCATTGCCACCCTGGTTATTGTTGTTATCCCACTTTCTCTTGTTGTTATTGTTATTGTTGGAGTTGTTTCGGTTATTGTTGTAATTGTTGTTGTTGTTGTTTCGGTAGTTGTTGGTGTTGTTGTTGTAGTTACGGTTAGGGTTGGTGTTGGTGTTAGTGTTGTTTGAAGACTTTCCTTTGCTTATAATTTGAGCCATAAGTTTCTGAGACATCCTGATTGCCTCATCAAGTGTTTGCGGATCAAATGAAATCACATCACCACGGATGTTCTCGGGTAATCCACCGATGAAATTTTCTAACAACTTTTCATTGTCCGGAACCATAGACGGACACAATGCAGCTAACTCTTGGTACCTTCGAATGTATGTTTCAATATCGTTTCCTACAGTCACGAGCTCATAAAACTCGGTTTCCATCTTTTTCACTTCCGTACGAGGACAAAACTTCTTGGTCAACAGTTTCTTGAATTCGTCCCATGAAAGTTTGTAGGCATTTTCAATACCTATAGGCTTAGCATATGTAGTCCACCATGACATAGCTTGATCAAGAAGTGTGCTAACAGCAAACTTTACCTTGGATTCCTCGGGACAATTGCATATACTAAATACCGATTCGGTATGCTCAAACCAACGAATCATAGCAATAGCTCCTTCGGTACCTTTGAATTTGATAGAATCACCAGTTTTGAAATCCTTGAACGTACACTTACGTCCAACAGTTGCATTGCTAGTTTGCTCGGATGTTTCAACTTGTGGTGTGGCTTCAGCAGCCCTAGCAGCAACATTTTCTCTTTCAATGACAATGGCTTCAGCTATGCTATCTTTCACAAGTTTCCTAATGGCGGCTTGTGACATGGCCGGAGTAGCCGATGCAACTTTTTCCTTTCTTGGTGGCATATTTCTGATTAATAACAATGAAACACAACCATGAGAAAAATATACCAAAATTGATCATCATATGATGTATGTAAATCCACAACACACATAAATACCACCACAATATGAATGAGTACAACCACAACCTGTATAAGTACAACCACAATATGTATAAATACAACCACGACATGTATAAATACAATAATAATAAATAGGAGCAACCACGAAACATCATAAATATAATCACAACACATGAATATAATACATGAAAATTTCGGCCTACATGGACCGATATATATATATAGCACGACAATTCCAACATAGTAGAGTCATACTTGATACATTTGTTTGTACTACAACCAAAATAAAACAAGTTCTTGAAACTATGTCCCACACCCCGGGACTAGGAAATAGTAAAAGCTACATAATATGGTCTACATCTAAGCACCTCCAGGTGCTCCCGGTGGTCCAGCTCCACCCTTGAGATATGCAATCTCATGATCCATAGTAATGACAACCTCCTCAAGATGCTCGACTCTATGCTGAAGAGCCGCCTCTCGAGTCTCTGACCTAATCAAATGATCCCAAACCAACACAAACCACTCCCAAACCATAGATAACTGATGTCCCAACTGAAATACCCGCTCTTGGGTCTGTCCCTGTCGTGCCTCTAAACCATGGTATGACACATCAATCCCAACTCGTCCAATAACCAAACCCTCAATCTCCTCCTCAATAGTATCCAATCTACCATCCACTGAAACATCTACCTGTAATGCCAACCTATCCATCTGTCTCTGTAAATCAACAATCTGGGCATCTAAAGTCACTGTAGGAGACTCTCTCGCTGCAGCTGCTCGCGAGCTCTCACCCACATGAAACTGAGTAGGTGAAGGATCTGAAGTCTCGGTAGGTAAAGATGAAGGTGTGTGCCTTGCACGCTTTTCGGGCGGCGAAGGCTGAGTAGGTGTAGGTGCAGCAGCAGAGGTAACTGAATGTGATGGTGAGATAGGAGTAGTAGGTATCACAGGAGTAGGTGTAGTAATACGCACACTCTTTCGAGCATTACGGAATCGTCTATGACGACGAGAAGGAGTAGTCTGTCCTAACTGGACAGGAGCAGCATGAGATGGTGATAATGTGGGTGCACGCAACACGGAGGCTGGTGCAACCGGAGAAACATGAGGAGTAGGAGCTACCTCAGCCTCAGAGAAGGCCTCGGTATCCTGTGTGACTGCCACTAACTGTGACTGGAATACTGGAACAACAGGTACTGGAGTAGACACTGGGTGTAATGGTGAAGGAACAGCTGTAGATGACATCGCATCTGGCATATCCGTGTCAGATGAAAGAACAATAGGACGAGACTCAGTAGACATACTCTGTAACAAACAAAGTAAAATGAAATGAATAACCCATTTAATGAAAACTCAAAAATATAATTATGCACTTATAATGTAATGATGAGATGTTACTACGGGATAGTTATAGTCTAGGATATAAGGACAACCTAGTTCGCTATAACCTTGGCTCTGATACCAATCTGTCACACCCTGAATTTACCTGTAATATGGCAGCGGAATTGAATTCCCGGGTGTAACGATCATGGCATCTCATACAAGGTTACATTGAACGACCTAAAGTGTCGTTTTGTAAATACAACGTTTGATCATTTTATTTAAAACATAAAGGTTTACAACAAAGGTCCCAAATAGTCTTACACATTTATTGAAAATAAAACAACAAGATCAAACGATAGATAAGTGCATTGACATAAAAACAGTGAGACGCGTCAATCCTTGACTCCATGTTTGTCCAATGCAAGTCACATGATGTTACACTAGTTACCTGAAAATACATTGCTAAAACGTCAACAATATGTTGGTGAGAAATCATAGGTTTATAAAATGGAAGTTATACGGAAACCATAAGTATATATGTATGACTACCCGTCACATGTTAATGAAAAATAATACAATAGCACTTAAGCTCATGACCCCGAAGCTTGACTGTATGGAATGCCCCTAAAGAGTGTTTTGCCAGACACTCTAATATGAATAAAAATGAAATGCATCCGCTTGACTGTCGGTAACCCCAACACGGATGGAGGCGTCACCCTCAATAGATCTATCCACTCACTCTCGCTTAAATACAATTAACGGTTCATGATAATAGGGGAACTTTCATAGGCAAGGTGGTAACTTAAGCATTGTATATGGTTTGGTATACTTAGTTCCGTATGGAAAAATGGTGCAATGTATTCTCCCCCGTGGGATTTGAAAACAATAAAAGAATGCATACGGGGCTATGAAAACTCACCTTAAGGTACGGTATGAACGGAAAGGTATGAGCTGTGGTAATAAGGTGCAATCTCCTAATCGCAACCTATAATGAATGCAAGTAATCTAGTTTAGATTATGAATTCGGTTTATGTATGCACTTGCACTAATATCTATACCACTCGTTTTTGTACTCAAAATATATATTGTTGGCGAAAATATAGATTACATCTTCGTATAAGGTCATGGTGATTATTACATGTTTATATGGTTTAACAATGTTATATAATAGTTATATAGTGAAATATAGTGAAATATAGGTTTTTGACGTAAAATATAACACTTAGAAATTTTGGAAGTACGGTCAAAAATGGCTTCGGAAAATTAGTTGTAAAACAGTGAATATTGAGAGTTAGGAAGTAAAATTTGTATTTCTGGAAAGCTTAGCACCAGGCCTCAAAATGTTTAGAAGTGAAGTTTTGCTCAAAGTGTCTAGATTTTATGCTAAATGGTCGAGAAGTTTGGTATTTTAGACTAAAGCTGTCATTTCTGGGCAGTTTTTATAAATATTTGGATGACTGTAAATTACTCATCTTAAGTCCAAATAACGAACGGCTTTTTGATTTGAAAACTAGGCAAGGTGCTCTAACTTTTGTTCCTTGTGGTCCAAAACTCTAAAACTGAGTCAATTGACGGGAAAATAGCTCTCAACATGGGTGTTTATAAGTATACTTAGAATATTTTCTGGATAAGTGCTGGTAACTTATATATGAAAATAATAACTTTCGAAAAATCATAACTAATTCGTTATAAGGCCGATTTTCAAGTTCTTTATATCCCCGGAAAGGTAAAAAGATATACTAACATAATTTCAGTAGTTTGGCAAGTTTTGAAAAGGTCTAAGGCTCGTTTTTGACCAAAACATTTCGTACATCAGCAAGGCATTTTCCGGAAATTTGCGTAAGTCTAGTAGTAACTTGTTTTTAACACAACTTCTTCGTTATAGGTCCGTTTTTAGTGGTTCAAAAGGCCATAGTTTCATCTAAGGATGTATTTTCTATATCTTAGGTCCAAAATATACCAAGACTCACTGAATTTTTCTAACTTTAAAAATAGGGACAGAATGTTTATATATAGTTCCAAAAATGATATAACTTGGTTTGTACATGTCCAAATCCACTACTATCAACAACAACTCATCCCTTAATCTACCATACACCTTCTTAGGGTGTCATGGGTTCCCTAATATCACCACTTCAACCATTTCACCAATATTTCATAAGAACTCCTTTTTACACATAAAATGATAGAAAATTAGGTTTTTGTGGTATAGACTTCATAGGCAAGTTCAAAAATGAGATTTCTACATAAACCTAACAAGGATTTCATGGTGAAATTTATAGAAAAATTAGTGGTTCACTTACTTGGAAGCCTTAACTCTTTTAAAATATAAAAACCTAACAATCCATAGGTTTATATCTCAAAACCTTGTAATGGATGTATCTACTACTTGAATATAACTTGAAACTTGAAAGATTTTTGGTCCTTCTTGGTCTTGAAGTTGGAACGAGCACAAGGAGAGCAACAAGAGAGAAAATAATTTTTTTGATCTATGAAATTTGCATGTAATAGATTTACTAGGAGATATTAGACATAGTGGAAAAAGAGTTGGGTAAATATTGGAGACACAAGTGTCCCTTGTGACACCAAAACCGGCCACCTCATAAGGAGGTGGGTGGTTAGTCATTATTTGTCCCGTAATTTATTTTACGGGGTACCGTTTAGTGCATCGTTTGGTATTTTTAGCGTTATCGTGTACCGGGTTAACTAAACGTAAAATATATCGGGACTATACGGGATATAATAAAGTCGTAAAAATTATAAAAATATAATTTTCATACACATTGGGTATTTTGATAGGTATTGCTTTATTAATATACTTTTATTTGGTATATAGGTTCAAGTAAATGTTTATTATTTGGTTAACCACCAAAAATAAATAAAGTATATTTTTATAACCTAAATGGAAAAATAACTAATATAAAAATATATTAGTGCACTAGTGGAATTTGTTTGGTACATTAGGTTAAAAATTAATAACTTGTCTTATTATTTATATACAAATAAATAAATAAGGGTAACTTGAAAATATATATCTACGAGTGGAATAGAATGCAAATGATGTCGTGATGCAATGTAGACTAACCCTAGTCTAGGAAATGTACGATGGTTGAAAATGTGACTTAACCTACCCGGTCTCGTCAAATGGATACCCGTAAACCCTGTTTACGTGAAATGTTGAATTGAAATTCAATGAATAGGAAATGTCGGGAATAATGAATTGACCTGAAAATTTGAGAATTATGACAGTATTGCCATATATTCCAGCACCTTCCTTTAGATTGTCGATGATTACAAACGATGGATTCAAGAGGTTGAAGAAATAAACATAGAAGTGATTTTGTCTACATACTGAAAAAAATACCTGTAAAATTTATTTAAAATTTTAAAAAATGGATATTTAACATATTCATATTAACAAATGTAAGAATAAACAAACAATTAAATAAATGCTTTCCTTGTTAACAAATATTATGAAAAAAAAAGAAAAAAAAAACGATAAATTCATTCCATTGCCTGGGTTGTGAAAAATAATCTTAAAACCGATCCAGGACTTCTATATTTGTAACCACCGGTAAATTTCCACTTATGAACCTCAATGTACCCACTTTAAAGCACGGAAACATAACTTTACTTTATTTTCCTATTAGTCATATTTTATATGAAATATTGCTATTTTGTCATTTTTACGTAAACTATATACTTTTTACGTACTATGCGTGCTTTAACCTATGATATTAGGTTTTATCAACTTTTATGTTCTCTGTTAAATTTGTCGCTTATCTAATATACTAATATAAAATATATTAATATGTTTAATATTTTCACAAGTATTGGATTTTATTGTTACCATGTTTTAAATTTCGTGACTTAAGGATTTAACGTTAGCAATTAGCGGGATCACACTATACCGTACCCTATATACTAAAATCCAAACAAGATAAACAACGTTTAGTAAAATCTGTGTTACTCATTTATCATTACAGATGCCACCATGCAAAATTTCAAACACATAGCTAGTATATGTGTGATTCATGCACACATATTACTTAAGACCAAAGTTACTAATAGTTCATGCAGAAAACGGAAATAAAATATAAATCTAACAATACGAACTCCTAACAAGTCACTACTTAAATTACGCATTATCATCTTCAACTCTTAGTCAAATTTAGCAAACTATGCTTATGTGGTTCCTTAATAACCATTTGAATTACAAAGATTTAAATTTGAACAAGTATATTACAAGAAGTGTTTCATCTTAAGACCATTTGAAGCAATGACGCCATCTTGTGAACACATCACCTGGTCCCTTAGGATTTTTACCATGGTCAAAGTGAGTAGGTAAAATTTCTGGCTAAAAATTTGAACACCATGCACCACTTTCATCTCCATCACATGTCACCTTATAAACTCCAAGCTGCACCTCACCATGTCCCTTCCATCTCTAACATGATGACCTAGTCACTCTTGAAGCCTAGAATCTCTTCTCTATAAATAAGAACCCCACTCCCTCATTCTTACTCACACTCATTCGAAACACACAACACACAAATACACATCTATATTCTGAATTCCAAGAGAAGCAAAAGAAGATTAGTTTAGAGTCTAGAAGTAGAAAGGAAGTTTAGTCAAGAGCCTAGAAGAAGGAAGAAGTCATGTTTCACCTAGGAGTCATTTTGTCCTCATTCCTATTCTAGTCGAATTCCCAGCTTGTAAGTGCCTTTAACCCTTATCAACTCCTTACATAAGTCTTAAGTACACCTAAACATGATACTAAACAAGTTATAATTAGGAAACTAGCTCAAAACTCATTTTGTTTTTCTTTCTGTTTCTTTCTGATATAACGAACATACAAGCACCCTCTTTATTTTTGTAATATAGTTAAGCTAAAAGCTACTTAAAAAGACCTTTGAATGAGCTAAACAATCAACCAAAATGTTTTATAAATGAGTCATAAGTCTTTACAAAACTCTAGCACTATATCTGGTATTTTCTGTTTTTGACGCAAAACGTACAGTCCCAAGCACCCCTTTTACGCCTTATTTTTCTATGACAAGCCAAGAGTTTTAGGACCAGCCCTTTAGCCTATTTAACAAGCTCCCAACACACTTCAATTTTCCCCCAAGACCTGGCCAAAAATTGCACATTCCACGTTTTTATTTCAGTCCCTTTCCTTGTCACGAGTCACTAGACCAAACACCCATAATTTATTTGTTTCGACATGTATAATAAACTAGGACCTATAATATTGATAATAGATCATCTAGGAACATATATAAACCTGCTAGGATATATAACAAATCAGTTCACAAGCTTTAAAATCGAAACCCAAGTTGTTTTTACATTCTGTTTATTATCGAGAACCTGCTCCAAATGACCAACTTGGCGTATTTGTTTAACCTATCAAACGAGCTCTAAAAATTCTGAAACTCGGCCCTTTTAAAGACTCCACAGAATACTTTAAGTAGGAACAAAAGCGTAGTAAAAATATTGAAAGGTCTCCTTTAAATTTGGTCTTCTTTTGGGCTTGTCACCCACTGAAATTACTCTTTTTGTCAAAACGCCCCAACCCCTCCACTTTGGTAAATTATTTCGACCAAACCATAAGAGCTCATGACCTCTAGTTTGAACCATTAGATAGACCACCTGGAAAATACTTGAAAGGATCAAGAACATTGTAAAAACCTTGTACGGCCTCGTCTAAAACTGAGCTTGTTTTTGTCTCGTTAACACATACCAAACGTACCCTTTTATTATTTTCTTTGGGGTGTTACAATATTTTTCCACAACATTCAAAACAACTGCCCAAATGTCTATGATGTTTGACGTAACATGTTTTGTTTTATTAACAAGATTCTTAAAATAGCTCCGGTCAACAGTACAATACACAACTGACCCAAAAAACTTCTCTCTGCAATATAAAAAACATTAAGCATAGTTAATAAAAACACATTTGAGTAATTAAAAAAAGCACATTTTATGTTAGAAAAAGCACATTTGATACAAAAGCTTAATAAAAATTAAAAGGATAGAAACTTACACAAGATTGCTGGCATTCTTCTTTTTTATCAACACTAAAACAGACTTTTCTCTCTTATTTAATTTACAAAGAATATTAACTTTTCTAATGTTGTATGGGGATTTCATAGCAACTGTCGGATTCCTTTGCCTATTCACTTTATCCCTTAAATCTTCATTATTTTGTATTGAATCAGCTGCCTGAAAATAACAATTAAAGTTAAAAAGATGTATATAGATGATTAATATTCGTAAAACAATATGTCATTTACTAACATCTTTGCTTAAATTTTGAAGAGTTTCAGCGCCACTTCTCATCTGGGGTTTGAAAATAACATTTATTGTATTAAGAGACTGAATACAAATAGTATAATAAAAAAATAAGCATTGATTATTTTAAATATTACCTTATTTATATCTTCCTGAGTATGAATTGATTCATAAGAATCTTCATCTTCAAAATCATCATCTTCAATACATTTTATATCTTCAGATTCATAAGAATCATCATCTTCAAAATGATCATCATCACTTGATAAACTCCCCGGAAAGAAACTTATTGGCTCAGGACAATCAATGATATCCTATAACATATAAAAATCACAGATTTATTATTAAAAATAGTGACTAGATTAGGTATTAAAATCAGAATACAGTTTCAGAAAAGATTATATTATTAATATCAAAATACTGACTTGAGGATTACTTAATTCATTGAGTGCTTCTGCTACAACCATTACCTGAAAAGATTAGATATAAAAACATTGTTTTAGATTAATTACAAAAATTGTAATTAAAAATACAGTTATAGAGAAAATAAAAATACCAATTTACTTTGATCATTCACATCTGTAAGCTTATCCATCATCTCCTTTTCATCTGTCAGATAAATTAACTTCATATTATTCCCGTCTGTATCTGAACTTTGATCTTTCTGAAAATTTAAAAACAGAAAAATAAATTACACTTAAAAAATAATTTTCAAAAGTCATTCCTTAAATTATTTACCTCATAATCTTTGATTGCATACTTTGATGCAACTTCCCAGACATCATAAAACTCTGGATGTTTAGACAGGGAGTTTTTTTGGAAATGCAATGCTCTCAAAACTCTTTCTTTAAATGGTGTGTTTTGTTCAGTTATGCACAGCTTGTAAAATATAACCATATGAAGAAGCGGCAGATTAGTCACACCAGAATAAGTCTGAAAGCATTGTTTTCTATCATCTTTCAGGAAACAAAGACCTTCAACAGGTTCTTTATAGTACTTAAGATGTTCAAAAACAACTCCATCTGGCATTTTTGCGTCTCCAACTAACACCTCTTTGCAAATTTGAACAAAAAGCCATTGCTTCATTGGATTTTTGAACGGAGTTAATCCAATGTAACTCTGGTATGCTTCATTTGCTGAGATCTGATTCATCATTTTCGCCCTTGTTAAGAGTTTCAGAACTGCAGTCATGATCTTTTTCTTCATTTTGTCATTTAAAGAGCCATGAAAAATACAAAACATGAATTCATTCCACTCTTGAAATCCAAAATTTTGAAGTTCAGAAGCTGAAAGTTTATGCTTTGAATTGTCATTTAATGTCACAGAGTAAGATTTTGGATATTCATCAACTTCTACACAGTCAACTCCGACAATTTTTTTATATCCAAAATTCCTTCTGTACTTGCATCCTTTCAAAAAATCTCCCATTTTGTTTATTTTCAACAAAAGCTTGCTTTTGAAGCATTCAAATTTTTGTTCTTCTTTTATTTCAGCAGGACTTAAATTATACTTCAAACAATCTTCTTCATTAATCCTTCTTATTTTGGCTTATGTGCCTTCTTCTTCAAATTCATCTGGATTTTCTGAAATCCAATTTTCTGCAAAATGTATCATCTTTCTTTTGTGCTGGTTGATCTCATGCAGAAGGATCTTAGTGATGTATCTATTTCTCAAAACATCCATCTGAATTTGATGCTGTGCATCTTCTTCATCTAAAATTCCAATTTCCCATTCTTCATCTTCAAACTCATAATGCTCCATATGAATCATGGCATATAAACCACAATTAATTTTGTCGTTCCTTGTTTTCCGTCTCAAATTAAGTACTTTGGCATCCTTTTCACACAAAAATAAATTTGTGTTTGTAAAATTATTTCGAGCCAAGAAGTCTACCAACAGAGATTTCTGTTTAAAATTTAAATTAATAAGAACAAGTACGAATCTTATATACATAA
>LBNU01004249.1:22390-33114 GCA_014162995.1 Artemisia annua | reverse complement strand
ATAACACTTTCATATTTCTTAATAAAGAAAGTGTTACATCACATCATGTGCATTTATAGAAAGATTGTGCGTTTGACTTTCCATAAGACCTCTTACACATTTTGGAAGGATTCCAAGTTTATTCAATGTGTGTTTGACTAGAAATAACTTGATGTGACATTGCTAGATATGGAAAGATTTCTTGTAAGCTTTGACTGTCAGACCTGGCGGAACCCTGGGGGTATACGGGCGGAACCCGTTCTTTGGTTCCGCCGTATCCGCCAGGCTGCTAGTTTGTTTAGATATAAATACCAAACCACTTGCAATAAATCATCCATCACTTCTCATTACATTTTACACATACATCATTTATCTAACTCATTAACATTTTCATTTTGTGTGAAGCTCTCTTATAGAAAAGAAGTTCACAAGTTCATATCCAAGTTACAAGTATTAAACACAACGTTGCAAGACTTGTTAGCTTAGCATTGTATAGACTTCGTGTAGTTTATACTTCATTTGATTGTGTATATTCAGTTGTGATCGGTTAGTATTTTAGGCCTTAAAATACATAGTGTGACGGGAGTGGTTGTACCCTTGTAAAAGAACTCGACATCTAGCTTCGTGTCGGTAATCTTGTGTAAGCGACGTGTAAGGTTTTCTCCGCCGGTGAAAGGAGCTTGTTGACTAGTGAAAGAAACTCTCGAGTTAGATACTCGGGGCGTGGAGTAGGGCAAGGAAAAAGAGTCCTTGTAGCCGAACCACGATAAACACTTGTGTTGTGGTTTGATCGTTTCTTTCTTTATCCTTGCATATTACATATTGTCTTTAGTTTAGATCTTTGATTACACGGAAAGTTTCAAAAGATAATTAAGCAAAAACCGGTAAACTATTCAACCCCCCTTCTAGTTTTCCACACATCTTTATGACTTAGTATTGATTTTTTAAGGTATAAAGGTACCTTATACGCTTATGTCTTATTGTAGGCATAAAAGATGAGGTCTAAATTAACAAGAGTTTGAAAGTCGGAGGATTTCATTCTACAATAGCCCAAACTAAAGCAAAAAGAGCAGAACCTGACTTTGAAAAAGGAAGAAAAAGGGAACGGTTCTACAGGGGCTACATGGAGATCGTGGCATCAGTTTTAACAAGGTGGAGATATGGGCTATAAAAAAGACCAACTGGTGCAATTGAAGGGGGTAGACAGTTACTCAAATACCATCAACACAACACCAACAGAAAAACACAAGGGAAGATCAAAGACGAGGGGCTCATCATCCATAGTTGTGATTTCTTCCTCTTGTCATGAGTAGCTAATTTTATTTACTATCTAGTTAAGGGTTATCTATGTTATGAATCCAATTAGGTTCTAAAACTTGTTGCTTGAATTATTTCAGTACTTTGGAGTATTTGCGAATTCTCAGATTGAATGTTGTTATTTTGATTAGTGGAATTTCAGTTTAGTTATTCAATTGTTGAAATACTACTTTGCTATTTAGAAATTGAAGTCCGTAATTGCTTGAATGTTCTAATACTTGTAGCGATTAACAATGTTGATTATGGTCAAGTTTTCAGTTATTGTTAAGGGAATGTGTAATCTAGTTTAGATGAGCCGAGCTTATGCGTTTATCGATTAGAATTGGTAGTTTCTCTAAGGTCTAATGCTATCGAAAATCAAGTCTTAAGAGCTTGTTTAGGGCTGGTAATTCGATAAGAGAAGTAAGCAAAGAGCTTGTTTTGTTTATCGACACATTAAGGAGAGACAGGTTGTTAGAGCTTGTTAACGACCATAACCAGTTTATTCTTAAGTATATGAAACATTTTAGCTTCAGTGATTAACCAGGGATTTATACTTAGATTTCACCTTTAACTAGATTGTATTTACTCACAAATTACATCTCTTTATAGTACTTAGTTTAATCTCTTAGTTTTTTCCTTGTTATTTGTTTGTCAAACATCAAAAACCCCTGTTAACTTGTTTGGTTATTTAAGAATTATCTAAACCAATCTCTGTGGATTCGACCCTACTTGTTGCTATCTACAAATAATAGAAGTAGGATTTATTTTTGTTGGAATCGACACCCATCAAATTTTGGCGCCGCAGATTTATTTCTTTTTAATCAATCATTTTTGGTTTTATTTGCTACATTTTTTTTAGTTGTAACTTTAATTATTATTTTTTTTGTTGTAACTTGTTTAATGCCCCGATCATTTCGTACAGGTGAACTTGAATATGATCCTGAGATTGAGAAGACTGCTAAAAGGTTGAGAAAAGAGGCTAGGAGAAGAAATTTTCAAAGAGGTTCATCGCCTTCTTGGGTTGAATCTTCTGAACCAAACTTCCTTTCTGATTTGTTTGATCAGGTCACTAATAGTAACCAAGAAGAAGAAAGAATGGCCGAAAGAACATTGTGGGAAATGGCGACACAAAACATCAATCAACAACCCTTGTGCATCCAATACCCACAACTCACTGTCCCTTTTGAACTCAAATCCGAGCTAATTCACTTACTTCCAACTTTTCGTGGTCTTGCTGGTGAAGATCCTCATAAGCACCTTAAGGAATTTCACGTGGTTTGTTCAACAATGAAACTACGAGAAGTTACAGAAGAACAAATCAAGTTACGTGCTTTTCCATTTTCTTTGGCGGACAAGGCTAAGGATTGGCTGTACTACTTACCTTCTGGTTCCATAACCACATGGGACCAAATGAAGCAACAGTTCCTCGAGAAGTTTTTCCCTGCCTCACGTGCTGCAAATATCAGGAAAGACATATGTGGAATTCGTCAGTTCAATGGGGAGACGTTGTATGAGTATTGCGAGAGGTTTAAGCAACTTTGTGCTAGTTGTCCTCAACATCAGATTACGGATCAGCTTCTCATTCAATATTTCTATGAAGGTCTGTTAACTATGGACCGAAATATGATAGATGCTGCAAATGGAGGAGCATTGGTACACAAAACACCTACTGAAGCGAGGACTCTAATCTCTAATATGGCTGCTAATTCACAACGGTTTGGTACAAGACAAGACTGCCCGAAAAAAGTGTTAGTGAAGTCAACACTTCTTATGATCAACGCTTGGATAATCTTACTGCTCTTGTGGAAAAGTTGGTTATGGGTAATACACAACAGGTAAAAGCTTGTGGAATTTGTTCCGTTGTTGGTCACCCGACTGACATGTGTCCTACACTTCAAGACGGCTCACCGGAGCAATTGAATGCGGTAGAAGGGTTTCCAGGTCCACCAAAAAGAAAGTATGATCCTTTCTCTAATACCTACAATCCAGGATGGAGAGATCATCCTAACTTTAGCTATGGATCCCGTTCAAACAATTTCCAACAACAATATCCCAAACAAACAACCAACTCACAACCGTCATCATCAAATTCAAGCATGCTCTTGAAGATATTGTTAAAACGCTTGCAACAAGTACACAAAAATTTCAACAAGATACCAAAAATACCATTCATAACCTAGAAAACCAAATAGGTCAGTTGGCTACCTCTGTGAACCGATTGGAATCTCAAGGTTCGGGTAAATTGCCTTCTCAAACGATTAATAACCCTAAGCAGAATGTAAGTGCAATTACTTTGCGAAGTGGAAAAGTGTTAGAAGAACAACCACATAAACCATCTAAACGTGATTTGGATAAAGAGATTGTGAAAGAAGGCTCGACGTCTCAAACTGATCAGCCGCAAGAAACAACCAGACCACAAGATGAAATGAAGATACCTCCCCCCTTTCCTGGTCGATTTGCAAAGTCTAAAAAGCAAGAGCAGGAGAAGGAAATTCTTGAAACCTTTCGCAAAGTTGAGGTAAATATTCCACTTCTTGATGCTATCAAACAGGTACCTCGATATGCAAAGTTTCTGAAGGAATTATGTATGTCAAAAAGAAAGCTTAAAGGGTAATGAAAAAGTTCAGTTAGGAGAAAATGTGTCTACTATGATTCAAAGGAAGTTGCCTATCAAATGCAAGGATCCATGTATGTTTACTATTCCTTGTAAAATGGGTAATGTCGAGGTTGAAAGAGCAATGTTAGAATTAGGAGCTTCAATTAATGTCATGCCTCGTTCTATATATGAAGCTATGAATGTTGGAAAATTGAAAGAAACAGGGGTTATTATTCAACTTACTGATCATTCTTATGCATACCCCGATGGTGTTTTAGAAGACATATTAGTTCAAGTTAAGGAATTGGTTTTTCCAGCAGATTTTTATGATGTTGATATGGGTAAGGAAAATTATTCTAATTCACCTTCTATCTTGTTGGGGAGACCATTTCTAAAAACAGCTCGGACTAATATTTGTGTTTATGAGGGTACACTTACTATGGAATTTGATGGTCAATTCATTAAGTTAATATATATGATTCCGTGAAGTATCCTAGTAATGAAGATTCTGTTTTTAGCGTTGATGTTATTGATTCTTTAGCGCAGAAAGTTTTTGAGCTAATTATGATGATTCGTTAAAGGTGGCACTTAGTTACACTATATCATAAAGTGCAAATCACGAACTTGAGCCAAACTCGAATCTACAAGAAGCATTTTCTCAACTTAACTCTCTTGCACCTGTTAATAAGATTGTTTCTTATCTTGGTTTGCCGTTGAATAATGGTAAACTTCTTCCGTCAATTGTGCAGGCACCAAAACTCGAGCTTAAAAAGTTACCTGATCATCTCAAGTACTTGTTCCTCGGAGAAGGAGACACACTTCCTGTTATTTCCTTTAATAAGTTGACTCCATTGGAAGATGAAAGGTTGATCCGGATTTTGAGAGAGTACAAAGAGGCAATCGGTTGGACAGTTGCTGATATCACCGGCATAAGTCCTGCCATGTGTATGCATAAGATCCTTTTAGAAGAAGGTGCCACCCCTGTAAAGCAAGTCCAACGCAGATTGAACCTGCCTATGATGGAAGTGGTAAAGAAAGAAATCCAGAAACTTTTGGACGCAGGTATTATCTATCCGATTTCAGACAACAAATGGGTAAGTCCTATACAAGTAGTCCCAAAGAAAACAGGTGTAACGGTAGTTGAGAACTCTGATGGTGAGTTAGTGACTTCTCGAGTTCAAAATGGTTGGAGGATTTGTATAGATTATAGAAAGTTAAATGCTTTAACTAGAAAAGATCATTTCCACATCCCTTTTATAGATCAGATGCTAGAAAGATTAGCGGGTCGAGCTTACTATTCTTGTCTTGATGGCTATTCAGGTTTTTATCAAATACCGGTTGCACCAGAAGACCAAGAAAAGACTACCTTTACTTGCCCTTTTGGTACGTTTGCTTTCCGTTGTATGCCATTTGGACTTTGTAACGCGCCGGCTACATTTCAAAGATGCATGGTAAGCATATTTTCAGAATATGTAGAGGACATCATAGAGGTATTTATGGATGATTTTACAGTCCATGGTGATTCATTTGATTCATGCTTAATTAACCTTGAAAAAATTCTTAAAAGATGCATTGAATCAAACCTTGTTCTTAATTATGAAAAGTGTCAATTTATGGTCGATCAAGGTAATATTTTGGATTATATAGTATCTGCTAAAGGACTTGAAGTCGATAAAGCTAAAATAGATGTTATTAAATCTCTGCCTTACCTCAAAAATGTGCGGGAAGTTCGTTCTTTTCTTGGACATGCAGGATTTTATCGACGATTTATCAAGGACTTTTCGAAGACAAGTCAACCACTTTGTAGATTACTCCAAAAAGATGTAGCTTTTGAGTTTGATGATGATTGCAAGGTTGCGTTTGATAAGCTGAAAGAATTGCTCATTTCATCTCCAATCATACAACCTCCTGATTGGAATTTGCCCTTCGAGATAATGAGTGATGCAAGAAACTATGCTGTTGGTGCGGTTCTTGGGCAGAGAGTTGGGAGATCAGCCCATGTTATATATTATGCTTCAAGAACACTTGATAGTGCTCAATGCAACTACTCGACAACTGAAAAAGAACTTCTTGCTATAGTTTTTGCTTTAGAAAAGTTCCGCTCTTATTTATTGGGTACTAAAGTGATTGTTTATTGTGATCATGCAGCTCTCAAGTACCTACTTGCGAAAAAGGAAGCGAAACCAAGGCTGATAAGGTGGATCCTTTTATTACAAGAGTTCAATCTGGAAATCCGAGACAAGAAAGGTTCTGAAAACTTAGTTGCAGATCATCTAAGTCGAGTAGTGATAAAAGAAGAACCACTTCCTTGGAATGATGAGTTCCCCGATGAACATCTTTTTGCAGTCCAAACAACAAATCCATGGTACGCTGATCTTGTTAATTACTTAGTTACCAAAACGTTACCTGATGATTTGTCTAGAGCTCAACAAAACAAAATAAAAAGTGATGCTAAATACTACGTGTGGGATGACCCATATCTTTGGAAACATTGTTCTGATCAAGTTATTCGAAGGTGCGTAAATGAAACTGAAATTCAATCTATTCTTGAATTTTGTCATTCACATGTTTGTGGGGGACACTTTGATCCTAAAATAACAGCCCATAAGATACTAGAGTGTGGATTAATTTGGCCAAATATTTTACATGATTCATATATGTTTTGCAAGTCATGTGAACGATGCCAAAAGACGGGTAATTTAAGTCACAGAGATCAAATGCCCCTAACTTCTATAAACATTTGTGAAATATTTGATATATGGGGAATTGATTTCATGGGGCCTTTTCCACCTTCTTTTGGCAATGTTTACATTCTTTTGGCCGTTGATTATGTTTCAAAGTGGGTGGAAGCTAAGGCAACAAAAACTGATGATGCTAAAGTTGTTGCAGATTTTGTCAAGGCTAGTATTTTTTTCCAGGTTTGGCACACCTCGAGCAATTATAAGTGACCGTGGCACTCACTTCTGCAATCGGGTGATGGAGGCTTTGCTTAAGAAGTATAATGTGACTCATCGTGTTTCAACAGCTTACCACCCACAAACAAACGGGCAAGCTGAGGTGTCTAATAGAGAAATCAAGTCTATACTTGAGAAAACAGTCAACCCAAACAGAAAAGATTGGAGATGTTAAACTTGACGATGCATTGTGGGCATATCGCACAGCCTACAAGACACCTATAGGCATGTCTCCTTTTCGTTTGGTGTTTGGTAAAGCATGCCACCTTCCTGTTGAACTAGAGCACAAAGCCTACTGGGCTGTAAAGAATTTTAATATGAAACTAGATGATGCTGGAGTAAACAGGAAGTTACAATTACAGGAATTACAAGAAATTCGCAAGGATGCATATGAAAGCTCACGAATTTACAAGGAAAAAACTAAAGCTTTTCATGATAAAATAAGTTCTAGAAAGAATTTTTGTGTTGGCCNTGGTTAGGTGTTTCATATAACATTTATTCATACAACGTAAAAAAATCAAAATGTAACTGTAAATTATTGTAATATATAATGATTTTAAGTAAAAGAAACTTTTAATAGCTAATTTCAATGTTATATCAATCAACAACATGATAATGGGGGAAAGGAAAAATAAGAAAAGAATGAGGCAAGTCATGGGGACAGAAGTTTTCTTTCAACTTAACATATAAATGCAAAAGTGAATTAGCTTCAGAATGTAAAGTTTTTTAGGTGACCAAATAAAGGATGAGTTTCTTCAGCTTATGTAAAATTTCTTGACCTGTTAACAAAGCTTAGGCATGTCTCCTTTTCGTTTGGTGTTTGGTAAAGCATGCCACCTTCCTGTTGAACTAGAGCACAAAGCCTACTGGGCTGTAAAGAATTTTAATATGAAACTAGATGATGCTGGAGTAAACAGGAAGTTACAATTACAGGAATTACAAGAAATTCGCAAGGATGCATATGAAAGCTCACGAATTTACAAGGAAAAAACTAAAGCTTTTCATGATAAAATAAGTTCTAGAAAGAATTTTTGTGTTGGCCAAAAAGTTCTTCTTTTTCATTCTAGACTTAAGTTGTTTCCTGGTAAATTGCGTTCCCGCTGGGTCGGGCCGTTTGTTGTTACTAACGTTTTCCCTTATGGTGCAGTCGAAATCAAAAGTTTAAGTACTGATAAAATCTTTAAGGTTAATGGTCATCGCCTAAAACCTTTTTATGAAGGATTTCAAGTGTGCAACATGGAGGAAATGAGCTTGGAACTTCCGATCTATGCAACTTGAGGCATACCTAAGTCTAGCCAGAGTCGTTAAAGAAAGGCGCTGATTGGGAGGCAACCCAATGTTTTATGCTTTTAGTTTTTATATTTGCTTTATTTCTAATTAGTAATGTTTTTATTTCAGTAATTAATGGCTACTCATGGCTTCCTTAAGCCCATTGGAACCAAAGCAGATGAAAGACCTTTACTGCTGTTCAGGTTGCATCTCAGTTTATGGAGCAAAAATGGAGAACATCTCACTTTAAATCTCGAAATCCAGGGAAGTTTCGCTTTACTTCGTATTTAATATGCTCATAAACTTCTTTTTGGACACATCGAGGATGATGTATGGTTTAAGGGTGGGGGAGTTCTAATTTGATTTCTTCATTTTTCATCAAAATGCAAGAATAAGCCATCATAAATAAGTAAGTTTTTTTAAAGAAAAAAGAAAACAAACATACTTATTCTGATGTTGTTGATTGTTTGCCATGAAGATTCAATTGAGTTTGAAAGGTCGATAACACAATTGAGCTATAAATCTTTCAACTTACAGTTAACTAGTAGTCGCTTTTCTTGAAGATGATTAGGAACTAAATTTGGTAAATCCCAAACACAACCATGTGAGGTATTGAGCCTTTTTGACTGTCATATCAATAACAGTCGTTTTCTTTCTTTCATGAGCGTTATTCTTTCATTGATTTGGTCATCTAGAACTTGCATAGGTTCTCTTTGAGACTACATTGAATACATATGCATGAAAGTGATGATGGTATTTAGGTTCGACCATAAACTAGCCAAACAAAAATGAAACCTAGAACCAGTTACAATACTTCCCATTAGTGAACCACTTTGAGCCTACAACAACCCTTTATTCTTGCAACCCTCATCATGAACTTGAGCATAACCTATCTATTAATCTTAACCTAAGAAGTTGGCAGAGCATATATGTGATTGTGGGCAAAATGAGATTTAAAGAAATGAGTGTGGGGGTGCATTATTTGGTTGAAGTGTAGCCTGTTGAAGCATAACTTTTGGAGCTATTATGTAAAGTGTAGTCTGAAGTACTTGTTTTAGTTTGAAAAAAAATTGAAAAAAAAAGAAAAAAAAAAAAGTGAATGTTTGAATTTAGAAGTTTACCTTAGAGCTGATGTTTAAGTTTGTACATACATTACTGTTGAGAAAAAGGATAAAAACAAGCTATCAGATGTTGAGATATTAAGTTGTTGAAAATTTAGGCTTATTGAATGATGTTGTCGACTCGAGAGGAGTGCACTGATCACAGTTTGTGTAACCATATAAAAGCTTATCCTGAAACTGAGAATAGAATACATATAAGGTTCAAGGAATTACATAAATAAAGATTATTGGTCTTGGTCGTATGCTCATGAAATTTATATGCTCTGCTGCTTCCTCAACCCACACCTATACTCTTTTCCTACCCATACACACAACCGAGTTACAAACTAATAATAGTCCATCAGATTCATGTGACATGTACTTCTAAGTAGTGGAGAATGAGAACTTGTGCAAGCTTATGGTATGTCATTTCTTTGGAATGAATTTGAGTGAAACACAACTACCAAATACTTGAGAGGTGAGCCTAAATACTTATGAGAGATGCTAGATTTAGTTCCTTTCATTTTCAAGTAAATATGTTCTCAACGTTGCTGTAAGTTGCTTAGTACAGTAGTTCATGACATGTTATGTATCTGAATGGCTTGGTCACTTTTCTGTGGTAAACTTGATCTCGTCAGATTAGTTGTTTGTGTATTGCTCGAGGACGAGCAAAAGCTAAGTGTGGGGGAATTTGTTAAGTGCGTAATATACACATTATTTATACTTACTCCCTCATGATTTATTATCGATATGGTCTTAAGTGATGGATTATAATTGTATTTTATGTTTATGAGGCAAATAAGATAATTGTACATCTTTATGACTTAGTATTGATTTTTTAAGGTATAAAGGTACCTTATACGCTTATGTCTTATTGTAGGCATAAAAGATGAGGTATAAATTAACAAGAGTTTGAAAGTCGGAGGATTTCATTCTACAATAGCCCAAACTAAAGCAAAAAGAGTAGAACCTGACTTTGAAAAAGGAAGAAAAAGGGAACGGTTCTACAGGGGCTACATGGAGATCGTGGCATCAGTTTTAACAAGGTGGAGATATGGGCTATAAAAAAGACCAGGTGGTGCAATTGAAGGGGGTGTACAGTTACTCAAATACCATCAACACAACACCAACAGAAAAACACAAGGGAAGATCAAAGACGAGGGGCTCATCATCCATAGTTGTGATTTCTTCCTCTTGTCATGAGTAGCTAATTGTGGAAAACTAGAAGGGGGGGGGGGGGTTGAATAGTTTTACGTCCGTTTTAAAATTTATGAAAACAAGTTTGTTTTGAAAACTTCGATTCTAGCTTATGTGAATTCAATACTTGCACTATATGAACAAATATATATTACTAACTAACTAAGCTACTATAGTATAAGTAAATAAGTAATGAATGAGAAGAGTTAGAAAGATCAAACCACAACACAAGGATTTATAGTGGTTCGGCTACAAGGACACCTTCCTTGTTCCTACTCCACTCCCCGAGTCACCTACTCGAGAGTTTTCTTCACTATGTCAACAAACTCC
>LBNU01004249.1:0-15533 GCA_014162995.1 Artemisia annua | reverse complement strand
AAAAAATGGACGGGAACGTAAAAAAACAAATGAAAAATAAAAAAACGGTCGAAAACGTATAGAAACGGACGAAAACGTGAAAAACTTACGAAAACGTATAAAAATGGATATTTAGAAAGAGATGTAAATGTCTAAAATTTAGAAGAGGAAAGAAGTAAAAAGAATTATGTCCTAAAAAACAAACAGAAACCTCTGCCCTCCTGCAGACAAAAGAAGTGAAAAGAGGGAAAAAGTGTTTATTAGGAAAAAATAAATAACATGTCCCCACCACAACTCTTCTTCACAAAAGAATAGCAAAACTCTATTTTATGCAACGACAACCCTTATTTTGTTGATCTCTTCTCGACGTCGAGGGCACGACGATTTTTAGGGTCGAGGGCACTGTAAAATTCTTCCACCAAATTAAGATTTTTCCTACTGATTTTGTATTTCAACTAGAAAAAGTTAGGGGTATTTTCGCCCAGTCCTTTCAACATGGCTCCGCCCCTGGTTATATGCATTTGTGTGACGCATATTCGATATACATCAAGTAACCTTGGTTGCCATGTGTAATATGAATGCTTCTAATATTACTTCAATACTTGAACGATGGGATCCAAGTAGTAATACGATGTTGAGGCTACACATAGATAAAGTTTTCCTGCAACAACATAATATATGGCTAAATATTAAGATAGAAGTGAGAAAATATATAGCATCATAATTATTGCCCAGCATGTTGTTGGAGTTATAGATATATGCACATTATTCAATTCGGAGTATAATTTTTGTTTTTTACTTTGAGAAATGCTAAATCCTCCTACCAAAATCTTCTACTTATCCTCCTACACACAGAAGTTTGACAAGTGTCAAAACTGACGGTTTGGATGCAAAGAGAGAATGAGCGAAAAAAATTATATAATATTGTTGTGTGTGTAGGAAGATTAGTAGGAGAATATTGTAGGAGACTTTAACAATGCTCTTCTACTTTCGGATGTTCAAATACATTAATCGTCTGCCAGCTTCTCTCTATCATTTATAGATAAATTGTTAAAATAATTATACTCTTTGCACCTCTATGAGTTGTGCAACCCAATTACCCTATTATGTTTTTAATTTTTTTAGGGCAAATGGCATAAATCATCCATAAGGTTTGGTCAAATTGCGGGTTTCGTCCTAAATATTTTGAAAGTGCAGAGATCATCCCTTTTTGAAACCATTTTGCAAAATTTGGTCCTATTTTAAAACTTTTTTTGGTCCTTAAGGTTTGGTCAAATTGCAGGTTTCGTCCTAAATAGGGACCAAAATTACAAAAAGGTTTCAAAAAGGGATGATCTCTGCACTTTCAAACTATTTAGGACAAAACCTACAATTTGGCCAAATCTTAAGGACGATTTATGCAATTTACTCTAATTTTTATGAAGGCAAACTATTTGCACACTTAAGCCATCTACTATCTGCCCACAAGTGCACAACCTCTATTATTTTATAACATGATTGTTAAAATATAATGCAAATCAACACAACAAAGACTCAAAAACAAATACTAAAAAGCAGGTGTGAGTAAAATGACTATAGAATATGAACATTGACTTCACTCAGCTCTAGACTCTTTTGACTTATTTCTCGTATTGTCCTCAACTTGTTGCGACTCCTAAACCATCTGTGTGATTTACCCGACCCAACTTCATAACGCCACCTCGTCACACACAAAGATATGTTTTAAACATAATAGTTTAAATATTTACATTTGTACCTCTTAACCCGAGATCTCAGAGCGAGCATCACTGTTTATCCTAAGTTCAAATATCTCTAACTCAAAGTTTTTTGCCATTTCATCCCACATAGTAAATATGATACGTTGCCAGTGGTCATAAGTTTAAATTATTTGTAATAATCCAAGGTTTTTTTATTTAATTTTTTAATTATTTTTTTATTTTTTTTCTGCGCATTTACAGAAGTTGTAAATGGATGACTTTCTTGCCTGAGATTATCAAAACTGGCCACTGTTCACCCAGATCCGGTGGATCCCTTCCCAAAGGGATCCGGCCAGTGTAAAGCCAGGGATCTGGCTATCTGGTATCACTAGTCCGGATCTTGGGTTACCAATGTTGCAAAAATTGTGAATCGGTACTGAGGCGGTCCGGGGCCGATTAGCGATTTTTTACCGATTAATCGGCTGATTTTCTTGACTCGGCCGATTTCCGTGGAATTCTCTCCAAGGTCCTGGGCCGATTACCGATTAATCACCGATTAATCGGCCGATTCGGCCGATTTTTGCAACACTGTGGGTTACAATTCCGGGTTTTGGGTTATGGGTTGAGGTCCATGGGGCATGGGTTATGGACTTTGGGTAATGGGTTATGGACTTTGGGTCATGGGTTATGGACTTTGGGTCATAAGTTTTAGTCATCTTTTATATCATGCATGATATCATGCAATGTGTCATGGGTTTTGGGTCAAGCTCCATTGGTCATGGGCTTTGGACATGGGTTTTGGGTCATGGATAGAAGTCTTTGTATTTACAAGTTACATGTATATTTTTTATAAAATGTAAGTAACCTACGTTACTTAAGTGTTTTATAAAAATGATTTTGGTTTTATATAAACTATTTAACTAAACATGTTTAATGATTTATTTGTTTAGTGAAATGAGTTAGTAATCTTTTGGCTCAAAGCTTTACTTATTTTATTTATTTTGTTAAAATGATTTTACGTCTGTTATCGATAAAACATTAGAAGATCGTGAAATATAAATAAACGTTTTTATGGTTTATTTGTATTAACACAACTGTTGGTAAATAGTACCAACTTATTACAACCAAAACAATACTAGATCAGATTACCATCAAAGAGATAATAATCAAATGATTACAAAGACATAGACACATCAAGATGATCAGTTACACGATTGAAAGATGTTTGAGAGACATAGCGTTTGAGAAAGAAAGCGTAGAATTAAAAGTATCAAACCCTAGCAGAGGGTTTTCCTTATATAGCTACAAATAATCATATTTAGCCCTTGATCTTTGACACTTCTTCTATAAGCTGTCCATTCTTCACACCAAGTAATAATAACTTTCCTCTTGTCTAGAATGAGTTCCTCAACTTTATTTGCTACAAAATAAGCAAAACTAGAAAAGAGAATAAGTACTAAATAAGCAATACAGATTAGAAGTAGATATAATCTATTATCTACTTATTTGAACACTCACATATAACTTTTATACAATTATATATTAAAAACATCGGGTTCGGGTTCAAGTTCAGGGATTTAAATTATCCTCATCCTCATCTCCGGTTTTATGATATGGGGATTCCCCATCCCCATCCTCGTCGAATCGGGCCCTCATAGATATGGTTTTTTTTTTCCATCTCTGAAACATGACCAAAAATCATAGAATAATTTTTTAAACAATCATATTGTTGTACAAATCTTACATGTTAATTCACTTAATACCAAAGGATAAAACTTGTAACTTTGAGTTATGCTCACTTTTTATGTTTTTTCTTTTAGTTTGGAACAGTAAAAAAATTCAAAATTCGTTTTCTGTCCCTTTCTGTTCTTTTCCTCTCCACAACACCAACTTGTTTTGTTTCACCTCGTTTCTCGAGAGAAGACAGTGTTACAAAATCATAAAACCAAAATTTGATATTATCTTCATCTTCATCATTCATGGATTCAATAATTCCATATGAAGAGGTTTGTAATATTGTTCCCTTTTATATAATTCTAAAAAGCTCCAACTTTCATATCTGATTTTGAAAATTAGGGTTTTTTATTTCAAGAAACGCCCCCAAATTCGACCCATCTTGTAAAAAGTGGATATTTTTTGATTTTGATTATATATTTGATATGGGTTTTGTAAATCTTGGTTTATACATTTGAAGTTTTGGGTCAATTTTGCAAAACTGATTTTTAATTAATTTTGAAGTTTTGGGTCAATTTTGCAAAACTGAAGTTTTGGGAAGAAATATGTGTTTAAATTGACACGATGTGGGTGCGGTTTAAGCCGTGTGGTTAACGTCCTAATAATATAGTTCAAGTGATATAGGAATCCGAAACTTATATAACCCTGTTAAAGACGCGGTTTTTGCCATGTATAATGTACATTTAAGAAGTTGGGTAGTATAGCGGAATTGAAGTGTTAAAGACGCCGTTTTATAGTATGCATCTAATTATAATGTTAATGACTGATTATGATGGCCGTGTTTTTCTATTTATAGGGTTTGGTATGTCAGGCATGTGGCGATGAGGGGTTCACAAATGCTTTTATATACTGTGTTAAGTGCTTAGGATATGTCATCCACAGGTACGCGCATTCTTTCCATTTTGACTATTTACGATTATGTCTGAATTTTGATGGTAAGTATATAGGTATATGGCTAACCAAGTTGTGGTACTTGTTTGTAAATAAATGCACATGTTCTACGTTTACAATTAGAGACTGGATCTCGTCTTATGTATGATATGTTTATGCCAAGATATCTTCTTGAACCATTAATATAGCTCTCCATCATGCTGCGACTAAATGAACTTTTCCCCGTTCACCATTATATATGCTTGTAACATGAAATTGTATGTAGAAGTCATTGATTTTTCGATTACTATTCTTAGCTATGAGTATTATCATTATTAGTGATTGTGCTTATTGTTATTATTGTATGTATTGAAGAAACAGATAGTTTACTCATCGGATGAATATCTTGAATATCGTATGTAAGCGATTTAGTGTATTTAAATATTTAGTGTAGTGTGCTTACAATCAGTTTGTGGATCTACATCCATAGCTGTGTATACAAAGAAGTGTCTTTTAGCACTTAGGTTGGTAAATAAATAGGATAAGCGCAAACAATAGGGTTGTAGAATTGTCTGTCAGTAAGACAAGTAAAAGGAGAGATTTAAAATAAATGAAGGAATATCAATAAGACAGATACATCTTTCAAGCAGTGAAGTAGTTAAATATTCATCAATTTATTACACCACATCATGATAATGGAACTGGGGATTTGATTGAAAACCACTATTTGGTGTGCGCACTTATATAGATAGCACCACTTGATAAGATGATATGTTAGAACTAGAGGCAACCGTTTCCAAATGACGTATACAAATCAGCTAGTCAATTGAGAGAAACAAATATGATAGTGCCTAAAGATCTTTGAACCTTTGAGAGTACAACAAAGGCTTAGCCACTCATATTTGTTACAAATACTCATAGCTTATGATGAAGCAGTGAGGCCTTTGGATTGGTTTAGAAAAGACTACAGAATAGATTGTAGTGTGTGAAAGTAAGATAAACTGTGATCTTTCTTCTGGTGCCTATATGCTTTAATGTTTAAATATTGTGCTCTCATGGTTTTGTCAATCTTCTGCCACATAGGGAGCATGATTTTTCTAGTATAGCTACTCAGAGCATGATTTTTCTAGTATATCTACATAGCTTTCTGTTCAGTATAGGGGCTGCTTCAGTTATACTGTGTTCTTGGTCTAATGGCCAAAATTTTAGTTGTGGAACCCAAGTTATTGTAACATTTTAGTGCAAATTATTCAAATTCCACAGTTCATCTTAGTATCTTTTTAAAACATTGTTTTTACTTTTCTGTGTTATTCAGGTATTGTCTAGATGTAACGCCAGAGACATATGATGAGTTTGTCTTTTGGTATTGTGACGATTGCAAACCAGCAAGTCCATATAAATCTGTTTTACCGAAACTTTACAATTTAGGGCCCGACAAAGAGGACCCCACAAATACAGCAATTATAAACACAATTTATCATAACAAACTAAAGAAAACACATCTAAAAAGAGGGAAAAAGAAAAGGAAAATTGTTCATTTGTTAGCAGGCAACGGCAAGGTCAGTTGTCCCCCAAATGAAGAACTAGAGAAGTTAGATACAGTACCCAGACGATTAAATCGATTTGTTGTTTTGGGGTTGCCAAAGGCCGTTAGTCAGAATCAGTCTATAGAGTCAGCTCAGTTGGCCAGCTGTTTTCCGGTGAAAGAAAGTACTTTACTTACGCATGAGCGTTCACAGCCCCTGAAAGGGGATGCCACCCGCTCACTACATGTAAAAACAACTCCCAATAAGAAGCTTAAGATGAAACATAAGAAAAAGAAAACAGTTTCTTTGGCAGCAGAGGAAGACAAGACTAGTTCTTCTAAAGAGGCAAGAAAAACTAACGATGAGTTTGTTTTACAAACAAACTCTGTGCTAAAAGAAGCTTTAGTGAACTCAGATTCAGTCCCCAATCAAATCTCTCCAAGTGCCGAGAAGGTTGTCTCTCAGAAGCCGTCTGCTGAGGCGGACAACAACTGTTCTCCACCAAAAGAAAATGCGAAGAGAAAAAGAGATGCATCTTCCTTGACTACAGAAACAAAGAAGAAAAAACCTTTGGATCCAATCGAGCATTCTTCGTGTGAGTCTAGTTGTACAGATACAACTGTAAAGATCCAAGAGGAGGGGCAGAATTGTGAAGGAAAACAATCCAAGCCCGGTCATGACACTTTAGTCTCTGACTCTGTAACTGAGAAGGAGTTAATTAAGAATCCTGAGGAGTATAATGACCAATTGGAAACGGCAAAGCGGATGCGCAGTGAACCGAGCATAAGAGTTACCACAGCTGGTAATGGTGCTCCTCAATTAGCGGATTTAAACAGTAATGTAGGAAATATCCATTATCAACCCGCATGGCCAGTCCCGGATCCAATATGGAGGTAAGTATGTTCTTTTGTAGAGGTGTCCAGTTTGACCCATTTACTTATTAATGGGTCGATGCAGGTTATGTTTTATTTCTAACATGTCAAATGTATGAATTTTAAAAAGTTCAGCTAAATAGGAACAAGGTTGACAGTTGACCAAGATATTGTTAAAGCATGTGGCGTGATAAATTGCTTCATAAAAATATTAGATTATTATTTTCATTTATAACTTCTGCAATCATATATAACATGCTAATATCTTTAGAAAGTTTTAGATACTTTGGAATAACAATACCCGATTTTCCATCTCTATACTACTAATGGGTCTATGATGATGTACCACAACTTATGCATTGTCTATTCTCTCAAACCTGCAGGGGAAGTTTTAATATCGTTGAAACAGATTATGATCTATTTGAAGGATTTATTGCTCATGTATCAAGTAGAGCTTGTAAACAGGTGTGGGATGAGGCAATTACACTTTCGTCATTGCTTCGCCTGGAAATGCAGCCAAAAGACGCACTCTGGCCCAAGAGCTTCTTGGAGTCTCCCCCATCTGATGAAAAGATTGCTCTCTATTTTTTCCCAGGAAACCCAAAGTAATGTCACCCTGATTTCTCTAGTTTCCCTACTCAGTTTTCTTTCTTTTATTTATCTTAACATTTTTTGACCCTAGATATGAAAGGGTTTACGAGCAGTTGGTCCAGGACATGATAGATGAAGAACGTGCAATGAAAACTACGTCCAAAAATGCGGAACTGTTGATATTTGCTTCTACACTTCTGCCTCAGCCATATTGGAGTGAGTCTGATCTGAATTAATTTTTAAAATTTTATTTTAAGAAAACTTTAGATTATTTTAATAGAGAAGAGAATTCTGTTACAAAAGATTAAGTATTTTTTTTGAACATCAAAAGATTAAGTATTTAATTTGCCCATTTACCATGCCTGATGCACTATTGGCCACAACATATGATTTTTTCAACAGCTCCACTCCAATTCGTCACAATTTTCCTATCTCATTCATTTCACGCAAAAATGTAAATTTTTTCACCAGCAAGGGTAAATGGTTACTTAATCGACTGAGGAAATTGTTACGAGGAAGTGAAGCAAATGCCCATATATGCGTAAAGCTTGAAATATGATGGCCAAATATATCTTATGTTAATTAGGAGCAAAACCAAAGTTTTTCCCTTATACAAGACTAACCGTTATGAACACATTGCCTACCGACTTTGGAGTATTTTTGTTCGAAAATTCCAACAAAACCGTATAGACATTCATGTCAAGCCCCTGAAGTTAGTTTTTGCAGCGTTAAATACTAATACTTGTTTGAGCCAAAAAAAAGCTCACAGTTTATATAAATAGAGGGCCTTTTTTACCCCAAATTTGACTGGTAACTTACTCGTCAAGCTGGTCAAACGTTGCTTGTATGTGTAAATGTTGTATACCAAAGTTTAGATAAACCGAATGGAGGGGCGTACAGAACAAATAATACACATAGAAGAACACACACCAGAAGTTTTACCAAATCTGGAAAAACACAAATATGAAAAACTGCAGTTTATGACTTTATCCACAGTCACAGTATGTTTATGGTAGCTAATGCCAAATATGTTAACCTGGGGTTTTTATCACGATATTCATTGAAATTGGGTGATCTTAACCCCCAACCAGTTTTATTCACAATTGTAGGCACTTTTAGTTTCATCCACAACTACACAGGTAGTTTATATCACCACCAGTTTCATCCTAATCAGTTTCAAAGCCGGATTAGATGAATGTCTGGGGAAGGAGTGTTAACTTTTAACAAGTTAAAGTATTTAAATATGCAAAATAAGTTTAAGGACTTGTCTGCAAGAACAAAACTTTTTTATTAAGATATCAGATCCATGTCAGCAAAATCGTCCATGTGGAATCTAGGTGTGTGATGAATATGTAGGAAACTGTTGATTGTTGATTTTGGTAAAATTACCTTTTAGTTGGTGCCAAACAAGTTTTAGGATTCAACCTTGCAAAAACCAAAGTTAGGGACTCGGTGCAAAACGTGAAATTCCAAAGGATTTTCTCAGGCCTTGCTGTGCTACTAGAAATCAATATAATATTGGATAGTTCAGTTCAGTACCGGTGTTGGTTTGTGGATTAGTATTGTGTTATCAAATATTCCCCATAAAAAGAGAAGTTTGTTTATTTGAGACATGAGATGATTTAATTTTCAGGGTTCCAAGGGAATTGCTATTTGTGGGGAGTTTTTAAAGGCAAGAGGATTGAATCTTCATCAGCTGTGGTACAAGATGTTACAGTCTCAAATATCAGCAATAACCATATGCCAGAACGGAACCAAGCAAATAGTGGAAAAGATATGCTCACTAAGGTGAAGAGTGTTGATTCTCTGAGTCCTCAAAGTCCTTTGTCCAATTACAGGTATATTTCTCAGTTACCCTCTTCTCTTTTTATGGTTTATCCTGGCATCTCGTGTCTTGTATGTTTCTTGAAATTTAGGATCTTCTGTGTCAGAGGTGTTGGGCTAGGTAACATGTTCGGGTTAATATGGGTTGGGGCCCACCCTCAAGCACAAACACATAATGAGTTAGGAATGGTCATTACGACACTAGTCTTTTTATTTTAATAAGCAATTTAGGAAGTTGTATGCATTTTCTTAACACTTTGGGCGATGTTTATTTGAAATGTGCCTAATTCTTTACTATTTGGCCGTTTAGAGTTAAAACTATAAAACAAATTGACGCATGTGTATGACACACTAATTATATATGGCATCTAGACAGTGGTATGGGGTCATCCAACATGTGTAAAACTGTACCAACATATTAATTATTTTGACCCATTACCAAACCCAATACTTGCTATTATGCCACCTCTTGTCCATGCTAGTACAAGGATAAATAGTTATCATGTTTATATAAATTGATGTCAAAATGAAAGATATCATATTGTGAGATGTCTTGCAGGTGAGCAGCGTGGCCTGTACATGGAACAAGTATCTGCCTAACAAACAACTCCAAGGGTTCACTAACTTCAGTGAAACAGTATCATTTTTGAGATGGGGCCAAGCAACTTCCATCACGACCTACTGTTGAGAATGTGTCCTTAACTGGTGTAGATTGTAATTGGCCTATTCAATTGACCCTGGAAGTATGATGTTTTTTTTTTTGTTTTTTTTTGTCTAACGGGAATCTAAGTAGACGACTTCGGGATGGCTTGTAATCAAGTAACAAATACATAAAAGTTCTGGCTGATAATTCAAAACTTTTTGAACCATTGTTTTTTAATATTATTTTACACCATGACCTTCCATAGTTCTTCCATAATTTATTTTTAATCATGCTTGTACTAGCTTTTATTTTTATTTTTAACTAAATTGCTTTGTGCTGTTTTGGTGAGCAATTTAGTAATGTTCTTCATTTCTAAGCCTTGCCTTAGTACATGTTGCAGTGTGATCTTGGTTGTTTAAGAGCACAAGGTATCGGAGCCAAATGCACGCCATTTGCACCCTTTTTTCGTGTCAAACGTGTGCCATGGTACCGGCCAACATGCCATTGGTGCGCCAATTGCACTTTGAGCCATTGCAATGGCTCACGCCAAATGCACCCTTTTGTGTGTGTGTGTTTTTTTTTTTTTTTTTTTTTTTTTTTTTTTTTTTTTGTGTGTGTGTGTGTGTGTGTGTGTGTGTGTGTGTGTGTGTGTGTGTGAGTAAGAGTGGGTATATTTGGTGGGGTATTTTGTGAGGCCTACATGTGATGTTATTGGTGTGTTATGAAAGAGGGGTGTTCTAGTTATTGGTGTGTTATTGGGAGGGGATGATGTGACATTGATGTGGCACATATTTCACATGCCATGATAACTTGTGCACCAACTTTGAAAGAAACTAATTGACAAGTTGGTTAATCTTAAACTGTGTCGAAATTCTTAAGCAGGCGATTTTTATGCATAAGTAAATATATGTTTACTGAGAAATCAACTTTAACATCTTTATAGACAAAACCACTGTATACATCATATTTCTTCCTTAAAGCTTTTTTCAGTTTTTCTTGCATTTCAGTTGTGATCTGTATCATGACTCATGAGATGTGTTATCGTATGAAGGTTATGAAAGACAACCTTTATCACTCCTTCTACATCCTCTTTGTATTTAAAAGTCTATTGAAGAAACAACACATATCAACCAAAAATGAGAGTGTAACGCAAGGTTCGTATTACTCATTGACATTGTGTTAAAGTACCTGACACATGTAAAGTTGAGCAATCTCGGTTTTATTTCTTCATATTTGTTACTGCACTATCTAGCAGATGTATCTTTCCATACTTTTAAGAGGTGCACTAATTTGGTGAAAAGGTAGATGACCATTTACAGGCAATATCGACTGATTCATGAGGATAATATATGAAATGCAATACTGAGCTTATGCTTGGACATACTCAGCGCCCCGGTAAACAAATATTGGATAAAGAATCAATATATTTTTCAATATGGGGTCTACCAACGAATGAAACATCATACATATTTCATAGTCTATTATTCAAGTACATTGACAACGGCGTGGGACAGATACATTTGGTGGTTTTCTCTTCTCTCTAACTATAGCCTCTTTAATCATCGGCAACTTTTGATGAACCTTCCGCCAAATATGGTTCACGGCACCATCAAGTGGTATGGGGCCAACACCACCCGGGTACCCATTATCATATTCAAAAAACGACTGAACCCGAGCCATGTTTTGCCTGAATTTACTTTTCTGCAAATCGGTGTAGCTTTTTAGATGATTCACGAGCCTGTTTGGCTGTAGTGCTTCACCAACAGCTATGAAAACAGAGAATTCTGTGTAGTCGATGGTTCCTTCAAAAGGAAGTTCGATGTTGTCACTGACAATGACGGGTATACAGAGACTCTGAATGGCGTCAAAGAGACGGCATGAAGTTGGAGTGTCGCCTGCTGGATGCAAACAAAATTCAGAAGTTCTCATTCCTTTTATTGATTGTTCCTTTCCAGTTGCATTAGGGAAGCCTTCTTCCATTATCACTCCAGGTTCATTGATCAACAAGTCCCATAACTTTTCTCGTACCAAACCACCCTACAAATAATCAGTCATGAATAAGAAGAATATACTGAAATTAGAGGAATGCAGATAAAATAGAAGGGAATTTCAAATTTAATGATTTTTGGTAAGTGCTAGGGACACTGGACAAGTGGACATGAAACTAAACAAAAAACTTACAAATGATGGCACTCAGACTTTAACCCGTGGGGTCTCCATGTAACTGCATAAATATATATGTGTTTATCTTAACTTGAAAATTTAAAGTCTATAACAAGCCCGATCATGTTTTCGCTGTGGACCGGACCGCACAGAACCGAGAACTGGGAACCAATTTTTTTTATCAAATCCAGAACCAAAAACTAGTTTTAAAAATATATAACCAACCAAACCCAGCATAGTCAGTACTGGTCCAGTGTCGGTTCACTTCTTCATATTTATTGGTTCAGATCAAGTTTTTTGCACACCCCTAGTAATTGCTGCTAATGTTCCAGCAACATTTTGTTGATTGGTGTTTATTTCAGTTAAAAACAGATTTTCAAACCTATTTGCGTTAGACTGCAAGCTAACAAGAAGAAGAAGCATATCACATCCAGAATCTGATGAAATGAGATATTACTTTGTAAATATCTAGTTATTTTGCATATACTAACCATTGATCTATGACGGAACTCTTCTCTTCAACAAGTTTGCTCATGAGAGCAACCAGCCTAATGTTCAGATGGGGAGATGAACTTATGATTAATTTTTTCATAAAATTTCCTAACATATATCTTCATGGATCTTCAGTTTCTAAGTTTACCATGTTCCATTCTACTCATTCATCTATTCAAAGAGTAAAAGAATATACAAAAACGGCTACAATAGTCTCTCTCAAATATTCACCACTACTATAGGAGTATTTTCACTTTGTGTTAACAATCAATAAGATATTTGGAGGGGAAAACCAGTAAAAACTATTGCGACCAAACAATATTTGTTCTTTTCTGATCTCTGCCAAACATATTTGCTCATTGTACCATGTGTTTCAATACTCTTCTGCAAACCACGCCTACAATCTAATGAAAACGTAAACATTCTTAATATCTCTGCTCTTAATGTCTGCTAATCTTTACGTTAATGTAAATGGGCAAAGGACTGTTGAAAATTGGAATAAAAGCAGGCCAAATAATTATCTTTCATTGCTGTGGGATTTAAATGCTTACTCGATGCCGATGCTTGGCTCCTTTGAAATATAGAAGAGTTTGGCGTTTCTGATTCTCCAATAGGTCCAATCTCGGTAGCATATGAGTGTAGGGCACTATGACATCTTTCAGCACAGAGACCTGCGTATGTTGTATCATATCAGACGAATTTCCATTGGAAGCTTTCGAGTCAACCATGTACCACCCACCAAAGTCAACAACGAGCAGAATCGAGGGAGCTATCTCATCTCTAACATGCGACATCGCAACAGGGTCTGCCAAAGAAAGCTTCAAGTTTTAACATAACCTGAGAATCCAGACATATCTATGGTTCATAAACGTAAACAGAAAATGAACATAAAGTAGGTTGCTATAGCTTTCATGTCAAAACTTTACATGTAGCATGCCCCACAGTGAAAAATTCTAACATCACTGATACCCGAGCTCAACTCTAGATAATATCAAATATAAAAGCAGCCAAGTTCTCATAATTCTTCTTCAGTTGATAGATTGGTTAATTCTTCATCCATTCATTCACATCATATTCTGTGTAAATTTGTTGTTTTGTTAGGATGCTACATTAGTCATATAATACATTTCAATTAGAACAGTATAATGTTTGGGGACATTGTCATGCTGAGTCAGTCTTTATGTTAAATATCCCATTTTACCGAATGAAAATGATTGCTGGGCGAGGGTGGTGCTGATAATGGCAGCATTACTTAACAGTGGTGGACACGTGAAAATACTGTAAAAGACTTGTTAAAGGTGAGAGTGCGTTAGATCTATAAATTAAAGGCAGAATTGCATATATATCCTTCTCAAAGTGAATAATTGCATATATATCATTTGTACAAGTTTTTGATGCACATAGTACAATGGTTTTTATGCATGCTTTGGATATATATGCAAATATGCATTTTCGGAAGGATATATATGCAAAAACCCCATAAATTAAACTATTTTTGCTATGTGAACACGCTGCAAGTATGTAACTATGAACAATAGAAAGGTGATTTTAAGTTGCTACTTCCTGCTTGGCTAAACACCCATATTATTCTTCTTACTTCAGAAGCACTAATGATAAAGCTAATCTGATGGGTGTTCAGAACATAGTGTCAAAAAATTCTGTAACCATGCTAGCCAAAGGTGTATATTTCAACGATAACATTATGTTTTCAAAGTACATAACTTTACATTCTGACAAGTTCATCCCAATATTCTAAAGCATCATACACATTAAAACACGATAACATAAGAAACACGAAGCAACTTACCTGTGAGAACAAATACGTGATCTCTACCACCAGAACGTTTCCAGGCATCAGTCCCTTTAACAAAGTCCAAAACCTCCCTCTGCCTCACATAATCCTCATTCCCATCCACCTTCTTTCTAAAAACCCCTTTGGCAACACCTAGCTGCAGTTCAGCACTTACCGTCCCAAAAAACGGCACAAACACAACATCAGCCTCTTCAGGAACAAACACCCTTTTCGCAAAAGACCCACTTCTTAATTCTTGTGGAGTCATCAAATCACCCATGATCCAATACTCAGCACTGTACTGTTTGATCAACGGGCTCTCGGGATAACTCGGGGGTTTCCCGTTGTTCCTCCACGAATGAGTTGATCTGATTTCATTGTCTACTTCACTGCCCAACCTTGAATCATTGGACAGAGACCAGTATTTGTCTAGTAGTCCGTAGTTGAGTGATGTAGGTAGATCTACAACGTAGACATTGAGTGAAATGGTTGTGATGGAAGTGGTACATGATGATGATAAAGGTGTTTTTAAGGATTTGGATGATGGTGATAAAAGGAAGAGGGCGAGTAAGAGGGTGAAGATGACTGAAATTGATAGGAACAAAGATGAAACGGAGCATATAGAAGAAGGTTTGCTGTTATGCTTAGGAGGGGCCATACCTCCTCCTCTCAGTTTCTCTTATTAATCAAAATCCTACAACACAAAGGTGGTTTTAAAATATACAAATCAGCAGATCGCGCAGGGAAGTGTCTGTGTGACTGTGTCTGTGTCTCTGTGTTTTATGTTTCATTTTTATCCTCCCACTTTATTTACTCCGTATTTGTTATCTAAACTAAACGAGAATGGCGACGGGCCGCCGCGTTGCGGGCGAGCCTTTTTTTGGTGCCGTTTTTTTCTTATCTTTTATTTACGTAACATTTACGGCCTCCCGATGTACTCCACAGGTAACGGCCAGAATGTACAAATGACCAAATGCATCCTTTCTGGACACTTTTCATCATCCTGTAGTGTTTGTTCAAACCGCATAGTATTTGCTTTATGTGCTCAAAGGGGGAAAAATTTGCATATACAAACTGCTAAAGGGATGTTTGCTCAAACTGGTGCACATCGTTAAAAGAAAGTTGTAAAGGCATTCAAATAAGTAATCAATTTGATTCTTGTTATAGATAAACGTAGTACAACATGTACAAACGTTCGTAAGTACTCACAGAACAATTTTTTACATATACAAAAGCCTTTAGTTTTCTATTACTAACAATTTGATTCCAGAACCGCTATGCTTAAGCCTTTTATGTTAGGCTATGTGGGTGCAAGCCGATGACCAACGTTTCTTGAGACGAACTTGAGAC
>LBNU01004245.1:17536-34525 GCA_014162995.1 Artemisia annua | reverse complement strand
GTTAAATAGAAGTTATCACTTTTCTTAAAAAGTGATTATTTTTGGATTTTTCTTTTTGACAGATGATTATATGATGAAAATAACCAACTTTTGTGAAAACACTTTTTATAAAACTTAAAAATAAGCAATTTGCACACCTAATAGCTTAACAGATTCTATTTTTGGAATTTTGGAAATGCAAAAGCTTCTAATAAGTTCTACAGTACAAACAAGCTACAAAATAAGATGAATACAACTTATATGAATATAAATAAAGCCAAAGGAACTGAAAAAGCACAGTGAATAAGCCAAAGATCACAAATAAGCACTTATGAATAACACAGATCCAAACAAGTCTGCAAGAAATTTGTGGGCTTAATCAGCCAGGGGCAAAAGCTCCCAAGCTCAAAATGAGCACTGACCCAACAAGCTTGTTAGCTTGGCTATCTAAAAAGCCATTAAGCTCTGAGTGGGACCCACTGAGAAGCTTGAAATGAGCTTATGAGTGTGCTTATGCACACTGATGACGTCATGTACATCCTGTTTTATATATATATATATATATATATATATATATATATATATATATATATATATATATATATATATATATATATATATATATATATATATATATATATATATATATCAAGTTCCAGTGTTCAAGTTCCGGTGTTGCAAAAAAAGTAATCTGACAACCAATCAAGTACTTAAATGATCTAACAAGTAATCCACTAAATCCACATGTGGTGTCCTACGGTTAGTGTGTCTCGAAAAGTCCAACGACCCTTGTGTGCCTCATTTTCATCAAAATCCATACGTATTTATTTTATTAAATACACTTTGTTATTAAATAATTTAATAACACTTTATTTCACTAATCAATATTTATTAGTTTACTTCATTTCCGTTTTCTTTCTTTTTTTCTAAATCAAGTTTAATAAAGTACTAAGTCACATGGATCGTTTTTCTTTTCGGGTCACACCCATTAATTATTTACGGGTCAAACTCAAAGTCAACATCATGCAATTCCAAAGTTACTTAAACTAATAAATCAATTTCGGCGTACCAAGGTCTCTCCGAGACCATGGGGTCTCGGCTCAACCTTAACGTCGCCAATCATCACAACTCATATCCAAAGTCCAAATCAAATTCATGTTACAACAATTTCATAGTGTATCACCATTCGGCAAGCATAAACCGTTTGGCCACAAGTAAACCTATGGCTCAAGAAAATGACTAATCCAAATCCGATCACCATCGGACCAACAAAACCCTCACCATGCCGAGACTACAAGGTCTCGGCTCGTACTAGCAGCGTAAACAACCAAACGGACTATGAATTATAGAACCCAAACTGAAATCAAATCCACCATCCAAATTCGTGACCAAATCCCATCCGAACCCAAACCCATCGCCCCTTGGGTCTCGGTTCAAATCACCAAACCAAAATAAAATTTCTCAAGGTTTTATCCTAACCTAACAACAACAAGGATTACAAAAATAAAATGATAAGCTCGAAATGAGCTCGGATATAAGCTCAACGCAAGCTTGGCCTCAAATGAATAGATTCCATAACTATGAACACGGAGTAACACTAAAATGATGATACTGACAAGTTCTAAACTCATTTTTATCACAAAACCTTTTTATGCCTCGTTTTAACATCACACCGATGCACACGTGAGTGTGAATCGTTGTGTTTATCAAATTTTTAAATCAACCACCATCGTGGTTCGCTTACCAACGAAAAACAAATAAATAAGTAATGAGGAGGAGTGGCTGTGATGACTCAAAACGCATCAAAAGCAATCAATCTATCTTGTATTTCTATGGTCTAACCGGATCTAGGTATATGAGTGTTGGTTGTGGTGATTTGAGGTGGTGGTGATGTGGTGGCGTGGTGGTGGCGCGTGAGGTGCTCGTATTTACGCGTGTGCACCACGGATTTACCTTCAAAGGAGTGAAATAAGGGTGGTTTGAGTGTTACTTTGAAGGTGGTGGTCCCGGTGTTGTATGGTGATGGTGGCCGTGGGTGGTAAGGGTGGCGGCTGGAAACAAGTGAGGGGAGGGTGTGTATTAACTTAGGGTTAGGGTTTGGTAGGGATGGGGCTTTTATATCACCCTTGTGCCAAAAGTGGAAAATTAAAAAAAGGGAGGGGCGCAGTAGAAATTTAAGCTTAGGGACTAATGGTGTAATTTCATTAATCTTTTAGTATCTTGACTCTCGGGCTCGTTTAGCGTAGCAAAAATGCTCGTGGGACATTTTAAGTTACGCCAATATTATTAAATTTGTTTTCCCGTTAAAGATGACTATGGCGTTAAAAATCATTATTCCTCGTATTTTTAGGTTAAATTGTGCCGACTCACGTTGTGCTCAAACTCAAGTTCCACGGGGCAAAATTCACGTATCAAATAATAATATTCCAAGATCAAACCTCACAAAATCGAAACTAGTTTCTGGATCTCTGTTATTATATTAAGTCGTAACGCAGTGGTTAACTATGTCTCAAATTACTGGGTTGTCACAGCCTCCCATGCTCAGAAGAAACCCGTCCCGGGTTTCAGTTCAGGTTACCCGTTAGGGTTGAAAAGGGATAAAGATAGTTTCACTTGATTTGATCCTCACTTTTCTAGTGAGTTTGAGATTGTTTCAGTATTTCCAACAACTAAAATTATAGGAATGTGACTTGAATTAAGTCGCATGGATTCACGGTCCAGGATTTCAACAGGTGCCTCAACGGAATTTAACGTGCATCAAGCTGGATAAAATCCATGGAATACTGTAACACCCTCATTTTCATAGTAGCCGCGGAAGCTAAATCTGGGGTATTACCTCATGGATAATGATGCGTGTAAAGTGTCACTTTGTAGTATAGTTGTTTTGCCTATTCAAGTTTTAAATTTATATTTAGCCGACTTATCCTAACACACACACTTAACGAGCAGTGTACCCGATCAATATGTATATAGTGGTAAGCAGAGTGTCGATTACTAAGAGTGGAACGTAATGTCTAGTTAACCTAATCAATATTTTAATATCCTAAGTTAGTTTTACAACCTAATCTAACGCAAGGGGGAGGGGGTTTAGTCTGAGAGACTAGCACAATTGTAGTAGATTAAACAATAAAAGTAAAACTAATGAGAACGAATCAGAGAATAGCAAACACGTACACGAATAGATAATAAATACAACAAGAAGACCTGTCCTATGATTAAGTAGCTTGTCACTTGTTTTATTGCTAGTTTTATATGATGAGTATCGTAATCTTATCTGTCTCGTTGGATCGTCAATATAGGCGAGTAAACTCTTAATGATCACTTATGCCTATCCCACTTAACTAGACACTAATTAAGTAGGCGAGGAGGGGGTATGGCAGCCCAAGCAAAACTCAGCTAGACATAGAGGTTATCAATGCACATATACAAGTCACCAAAAAAACATCTGATGCGCGTGATGTGTCATTGCGGTTTAGCAGTTTAATGCCTACTCAAGTTTTACATTTATATTTAGCTGACTTATCAATAACACACACACTTGACGAGCAGTGTACCCGGTCAGTTTGCATATAATGGTAAGCAGAGTGTCGATCACTAAGAGTGGAACGTATTAACTAATTATCCTAATCAGTATTTTAATATCTAAGTTAGCTTTACAGTCTAATCTAATTGATAGGAGGGTTCAGCCTGAGAGACTGCCACGGTTTGGTTATCTAATTAAATAGTAAATACTAATGAGAACAAATCAGCGAATAGCATACACGTACACAGATAGATAGTAGACACAATAAGAAGGCATGTCCTGATAATTAAGATAGCTTGTCACTTGTTTTATTGCTAGTTTATATGAAGTGTAAACCCTTAATGATTACTTATGAATATCCTACTCATCCAAAGACATCGGAGTGAGTAGGCGAGGAAGGAGTATGGCGGCTCAGCAGTGCTCAGCTAGACACAGAGGTAATCAATGCACTAATATAAGGAAACCAAAGACATCAACATATAAACTTTAATCGATGGGAAAGAAATTTTAAGGCGGGCATTTGATTATTGCGTACTCATAAACTACCGGCCATCAATCCTGATGGATTCAAAGCTTACTATTACAATAAAAGAAAACTACTTAATGAATTAAATACATGCAGGACATTCTTACAGCTCTAAGATCTTCGTTTGGGGTGTGTCTTGTGTTGCTTGTTCGTCTGAATTCGTCTCCTTAGGGTTATGGTGCACACAAAATTCGTCTAGGTCTTGGGGTATTTATAGTTTCTGTCTAAGGGTTTGATGCGGCGCATGTAATGATGAGATGCGGCGCATTGACTTAACTTCGTGTGGGGTCCAAGCTTATTATATTCTGGAATATTCGTACACCGCCTTTAGATGCGGCGTAACTCGAATCTTTATGCGGCGCATGTCCTTCAGTTGTCTTGGATTGTTTCTGGTGAAGTCTTGATAGTGATACGCCGTATGTTAATTGTGTGATGCGGCGTATCTGGAGTAGAACGAGCTTGATCTTCTTCTTTGACCAGAGTTTCATATGCGGCGCATGGTAGAATTCCATGCGGCGCATTCTTCAAAGTCAGGCAATGGTCTTCGAATTCATCTAAGTATGATATTGCGGCGTATCTGTTGAGTGAGATACGGCGCATCTTCTGGGTTTCAGTAGACTTTTGACATCTTGTTCGTTTTGCTCCGTAATTAGTCCAAAATCGCCAAGTTTCACCTTTTACCTGTTTTTACCTGAGAATCACTAAAGTAAACATTAAAGCACCGATTCTCATACATAATAAGGTAAAACAAGTTAAATAAATAGGATAAATGATGCTAATAAAATGTACTTATTTGAGTTCATCAAATATCCCCCCACTTGAACTTTACTTGTCCCCAAGTAAACCTTAAATTTAATCTTATGAAAATGTATCCTAAAAGGTATTAGGATTTATTTTTAATGGTTAAGCATGTATTCGTTTTATCATAATCACACAACCAACCACTTAACGAAGTAGAAACAAAATAATTTTTTTTTAATACAAAACAATTCTAAATCGTTTAGTTGCTAGTTGTGACGAATATTCTATCATAAGCTTGACAAGTATACGCATCTCCCCCACTAAAGCCAAGGAGTAACAAGTCTAAAGCGGTAAAATGGGTTAGTAGGTTAAGGGTTGATCATTCTTTTCAATCTCTATCGATCTCATATTCCAGAAAAGGCGACAAAATCACGAATACATGATCGAATCCACGACCACGATACTCGCAATTGCTCAATTCCTTAACTCGAATAAGCTAAAGATAGGACCAAGTAATCTTCACCAATAATATTATATCAAAAAGGGCGACAAAATCAAAAATACATAGCCGAATCCACGACTACGATACTTAAGATTGCTCAAATCCCTAATCTCAATAAATCAAAGGTTAGGATGAAGAATGATATAGGGTATGGATAATATTTGGGATATAAATTGGTGTAAAATAAAAATAAACAAAACGGATAGATTAAAATCCTAAGTGTGGTTAATTACTTTCCCAACCATCCCATGAATAAGACTCATATCATTGAATAACTCACGCTTTTGACTCATGTAACTCACGCTTTAGGTAGACACGAATTATACTCAATAAAATCTTAAACAAAGAATAACCTTAGTTGGCGTTCCCGTAACGGCCAACTCCCATTCAATCATAAATATAATATACAACAACAAATAGTGGTGATATCTCCCACTTTACAAAACTTTACATAAGTTGGTTAAAACAAACTTCCAACTTTTTCTTCTTTCTTTTTCTTTTCTATTTTTTCGATTTTTTTTTACTTTTGTAAAATTTCACAACTTTTCTATCACGATTTTTCCGGATAATTTTTCCATACTTTTCATAACTTTCAGAAATAACTGTAATAGTGAAAGTAGTAAACACACGAAAAATAAACTAAAAATATACAATATGTACTTTCACTCCAATTGCATTGTGCAATTTCCCGACCTAACCAAAGATAATGAATTACGCACGCGAACACAGGTAATGTAAGGAAACACACTTTGCCTAAAGTAACTAACCACGGATTTCAATCTACAGGGTAGGCTAAGGTGTAAGGGTGTAACGAAACATTTTAACAAAGGTGTAAGAAACGAAAGGAATGGCTCTGAGGGTTTTTCTAGGGGTATCTTACTCTAAAAATGAGAGTAACAAAAGGGTTTATACGGGGGTTAACTAACCGGTGTAGCTAGTTAATATCACAAAACATATAAAGGCTTTTTGGGTGTAATCCTAGAATTTTACCAAGTTAGACAAGTCACTCCAATTATATCGATAATACTCATTATGGTGGTCTCGAGTAGTATACAAGCCAAGTTCTAAAGTTTACAAGTCACCAGCACACTAAAGTTTTTGATTTTAGGCAAAAATAATGTTATGTGTGCGGCTATGTAATTTAGACTTAAACAAAAATGTGCTAAAATTTTTTAAATTATGATATATTAAGCGCATTTTGAGCATATTTTGAAAAAGCTTGGACAAGTAAGTGTTCTAATTCTCCATCCCCCCACTTAAGTTAAACAACGTCCTCGTTGTTTGTTTTAAAGGATTAAAAACTGGAAAATTAAAGAATTAGAACAGAAAAACTTCCATGATATTTGCTCGGAATGATCCTCCATTATGCGTTTGCGAGCAAAGATCAACTTTCTTGTGGATTAGAACGTTAAAGCTTCATGAATGAGGTATCCACAAAAAAATGCAGGAATCTATAATACCACCTAGACTTTTACACACCTGAGTTAAGAAGGTTCAACTTGCATAATACATTAGTAGTTAGTGAAAATAAAACCTAAAAAAAATAAAATTAAAAATCATCAGGTCAGTTGATACGCTGCATCCTATGGAAGAAGATGCGCCGTATCGAGCCTGGAATTAATACGAATCAGAATAAAAGATGCGTCGTATCCTTAAATAGGGATGCGCCGCATTAAATAAACTGACAGAATGTTTTAAAGAAAAAAATAAAAATGCAGAAAAATAAAATACGATATGACCAGTGCAGATGATACGCCACATTCCATATTGGAGATGCGCCGCACCTTCTGCAGGTCTGACAGACTCGACACAAAACAGAAAACAGATAAAAATTTCCGGGTTGTCTCCCGGTCAGCACTTGTCTTTATTCCAGAGTCTTCAAGTTAGACTCACGTTCAGCTCCTTAATCCAATACGTCAGGCTCGAACTCCACCACCTCGTTCTCCGTTTCATCAATTTGGTTATCAAAGTACTTTTTCACTCTTTGCCCGTTTACCTTGAATAGATAACCATTTTTATCGCTTATTTCAATAGTTCCATACATATGGACCCGTCCACCTTCATTTAAGTTTTCCCGGATACATCTTAAGTCGAGAATTGAAGAGCAACACTTTTTCTCCGATAATGAAATCCTTATCCCCACGTAGCCTTGAGTCGTGCCATCTCTTAGTTCTTTCTTTTTAGATCTTAGTATTCTTGTAGGCTTCGTCCCTTAGCTCGTAGAGTTCATTGAGTTGCATTAAACGATTTTTGGCCGCGGATTCCATATCCATGTTACAATGTTTCAAAGCCCAATATGCTTCATTTTCAATTTTGACCGGTAGGTGACATGCTTTTCCATATACAAGACGGAATGGGGTACATCCCGTTGGCGTTTTGTAAGCGGTATGGAATGCCCATAAGGCGTCATTCAATTTTTCTGACCATCCCTTTGGATTGTACCCAGTTGTTTTTTCGAGAATACGCTTAATGGTCCGGTTGGTAACTTCAGTTTGCCCATTAGACTGAGGATGGTATGCGGTGGAAACCCTGTGATACACTCCATATTTTTGCAGAGCTCTTCCTAGATGGTGATTAAAAAAGTGCGTTCCCCTATCACTAATCAACGCTTTGGGAACTCCAAATCTAGAGAATAATGTTTGCAAAAATCTCAGCACTACCTTGCTATCGTTTGTTGGTAGTGCTTGTGCTTCGACCCATTTTGACACATAATCAACGTCTACCAAAATATACTTGTTACCTTTAGATTCCGAAAACGGTCCCATGAAGTCTAATCCCCATATATCGAAAACTTCACATACCTGAATATAGTTTTGCGGCATCTCGTTTCTTGATGTAATATTTCCAGACCGTTGACATGCGTCACATCCATTTATATAATCTCTAGTATCTTCGAGGATAGTGGGCCAATAAAATCCTGCATCAAGGATTTTCCTTTTTGTGACCAATGTACCATGATGTCCCCCTGTTGGTCCTGAATGGCATTGTGCCAAAATTTTGGGGATATCATCTTCGTCTACGCATGTCCGTATAATATTGTCAGGACATATTTTAAAAGCACAGGGTTCATCCCATATATATTCACTAGCATAATTAATGAATCTTCTCTTCTCGTCAGATGTTAACCCCTTTGGAATTTCATTAGCAACAAGAAAGTTAACGTAATCAGCGTACCATGGAGTATTATCCTTACCCTTGACTCTTATCATCATAAGGTGTTCATCGGGAAAATCATCAGCTATTTCCCTTTCACCAAGCGCTTCCATATCTGGGTTTTCTAATCTAGATAAGTGATCAGCGGCTAGATTTTCGGCTCCCTTTTTATCCTTAATTTCAATGTCAAATCCTTGGAGAAGTAACACCCACCTAATCAACCTTGGCTTGGAATCCTGTTTATTAAACAAATACTTCAAAGCAGAATGGTCAGTGTACACCATAGTTTTCGATAATATAAGATATGACCGAAATTCATCGAATGCAAAAACTACTGCTAGAAGTTCCTTTTCAGTGGTGGTATAATGTTCTTGGGCATTGGATGCGTAGGGATTGCTTACGCACTTTGTTTTACCTCTCAAGGTTTTCATTAGATCTAAGCAAACACAAGTTAATTTAGCCTAGCATGTTGAAGGAAAGAAAAGCACAAACATAGATCATACAATACATAGACATATTGTATGGATTAAATGAAGACTTTCTTAGATTAAATATGCAAGTTAGAGGGGTAAAAGTACCCTCTAAGGTCTGTAATACACGAGCTAGGGTTTAACCCTTAAGTTCTCCACCAAGTTCCTCCTTTTATAACAATAAAATTCGTCCTATATGTATAGAAAATACGGGCTGACGGCGTCATCCCAAGGTGTGACGCCGTCACGCCGACGATTAGGGTTTTGTGATGGCCTTCTTGACGTCGTCACGCCGCCTTGTTCCAGATCTGACGGCCTTCCCTGACGCCGTCACCAAACTAGGCCAAAAACTCTCTGGCCCGTCATGAGTAACTTCTAATTTCTTCACTTCATTTGTTCCTGACGTCGTCATGTTGAAGCTTGTGACGCCGTCACCTTCAGTGCACTTTAGGGTCTTTTGAGATTTTGTTGTTTTCCGCACTTTTTCACTCCGAAAACGCCCGAAAATGCTTCTTTTGTGATTTTCTCCTCAAAAGTACCTAAAATGAGAAAAGAAACGACTTTGGGTGAAATCAGATCCAATAATATACGAATTAGGACTCAAACAGACCCCTAAAAACGTAACATTTTTCGTCTCATCAGCATTATTTAGAGTTTTGCTAGCATAATAAATTGGCTTAAATTTCTTTTCAATCTTTTGCCCTAGTACTGCTCCAACAGCATAATCACTAGCATCACACATTAGTTCAAAAGGTAGATTCCAATCTGGTGATATTATAATAGGTGCAGTAGTTAATTTTTCTTTTAGTATATTAAATGCCTTTTTGCAATCTTCGGAAAAATCAAACTTTGCATCTTTTAGTAATAGTTGAGTCATAGGCCTAGATATCATTGAAAAATCCTTTATGAACCTACGATAAAATCCAGCATGCCCTAAGAAACTTCCAACACCTTTCACATTAGTAGGGTAAGGTAATTTGGCAATTACATCGATTTTAGCTTTGTCAACTTCTATACCTTCTCCAGAAATTTTATGTCCTAACACAATCCCCTCTCTAACCATAAAGTGACATTTTCCCAATTAAGAACAAGGTTAGTTTCTTCGCACCTAGCAAGAATTTTATCAAGTTTAAAGAGACAATCACTAAATGAGTTACCGAACACCGAGAAGTCATCCATGAAGACTTCCATAAAGTCTTCTACAATATCATGGAAGATAGCCGTCATGCATCGTTGGAAGGTTGCAGGAGCGTTACATAATCCAAACGGCATTCTCCTATAGGCGAAGGTTCCATACGGGCAGGTGAAAGTTATCTTTTCTTGATCCTCGGGAGCAATGGGTATTTGGAAGAAACCTGAAAAACCATCTCATTGTCGTCATTCAGTACTACCGTCATTCCCCCTTTCTTTGGCACAACGTAGATGGGACTGACCCATGAACTGTCAGAAATTGGGTAGATTAGTCCAGAGTCAAGTAATTTCACAATTTCATTTTTTACAACATCCTGGACTTTTGGATTCAAACGCCTTTGGGGTTGAACGGTTGGTTTGAACTCATCCTCCATAAGGATCTTATGCGTACAGAATGACGGGCTAATTCCCTTGATATCGGACATTTTCCATGCTAATGCTCCTCTACGCTTGTATAGTACCTGCAAAAGGGATTCTTTTTCTTTTGGCGTTAAGTTAGATGAAATAATAACGGGCGAATTAGCGTTCCCATTTAAATAAGCATATTCTAAAGTAGAAGGAAGATCCTTAAGCACAGGTTTAAAATCATCAATTTCATTAGCACTAGCGGAATAAACTTGCTCCTTTATTATGTCGCTGCTGTCATCAGATAGATGCGGCGTATCAGCATTGCTGATGCGCCGTATTGAGTTACAGACAGCAGAATCAACAGCGAAATCATTAATAAAAGGATTTTCATCGACTTGATCTTCTATGGCAATGGTATCTTCTAATTTTTTAAGCAGAAAAAAATCAAGTAAATCATTTTTTAACAATTCCTGAGTAAATTGATTAATGGTGTCGTCAGAAGCATCGACATTATAGCATTCATCATCTTCAGAATTAGTTTTACTCATCGATTGTTCCATATTAAATTCGACCTCGTCTTTACCTATGGTAAGAGTTATCTTTTATTTAAAACATCAATCATGGCCCTAGCAGTGGCTAAAAAGGGTCGTCCTAAAATTATAGGCGTCCTAGAATTTTCAGGCATATCCAGGATAACGAAGTCAATAGGTAATTCAAATTTATCAACTTTTATTAAAACATTTTCAGCTATTCCTAATGGGTATTGTATCGACCTATCAGCCAGTTCTAAGCACATCCTAGTAGGTTTAGGTTCACCAAAGCCTAATTTTTCATTCATAGTAGATGGCATAAGACTTATACTAGCTCCTAGGTCTGCTAAAGCATTTTCTATATATAAATTTTTAGTTTGACAAGGAATAGTGAAACTTCCTGGATCTTTTTCTTTAGATGGAAGTTTGTTGAGTAAGGCTGCTGAGCTTCTTTCCCCCATTGTTACGGTGCAGGCCTCTTCGAGTTTTGACTTGTTGGTTAGCAAGCTTTTCAGATATTTAGCGTATTTAGGCATTTGCACTAGGGCTTCCATAAACGGTATGCTGAGCTGCGGCTGCTTGAGATTTTCAAAGAACTTTCTTTGGTAGGCATCTTCTTTCTCCTTCCTCACCCTATGTTGAAAAGGAAGCGTTGATCGTTTAGGTTCGACAGAAGGTTCTTTTCTAATCATGGGTCCCGGACTAGTCTCCTTTGGTTATTCTTGCTCAGGTAGTGTAGATCCAGAGGAAACGTTGTTCGAGTTGTTATCCTCGGGTGTTTCTCCGATTTGAAAGGTAGATTTTCCGCCTCTAGTAGTAATTCCTTTCAAGTCGTGCTTTACCAAAAGAACCCTGTTAAGTACCTTTGACAATTGGTGCACTTCAATTGCCAATCCATTGATCATGTTGTTTTGTTCTTTTAGTAGCAGCTCGTGACTAGCTTTGAATTCGTTAATAAAGTTTCTAGCTTCATGATGTTCTTTTTCATTTGCTTGAGCGATCGTTAGAGAAAACTCCTCCATAGTAAGATTCTTTCTAGGTCTTCCAAACCAGTTAGGGAAAATATCAAACATTGTTCCTGAAAATAAAAAACAGGTAGATTTCAGAGTAAAAACTTCCTAGCGTAAGGGTAGGTTATAATATTTTCCGTTCGGATAAAAATAAAAAAAATAACTGATATCTGCAGAGGATGCGCCGTATCCTTGAAAAAGGATACGCCGTATCTTATTACGTTAAAATTAAATCAGACTTTTATTTTTGAAAATAGATACGTCGCTTTTAAATTAGAATGCGCCGTACCTGTCAGTTATCAAAAATCAATTATATTTATAAAAATTAAATGCGCCATATTAGCAGAAGCTAATGTGCCGTATTTTTGTTATGATTCAAAATACAAGATTTTTGATTTAGTAGATGCGCCGTATCGATAAAAATCGATGCGTCGCTTCTGTTTAATAATTCGAAAACTGTTTTTAATTTTAAATATTAAATACGCCGTATCTGTTAAAACAGATGCGTCGTATGGCGTTAGGGTTTTGAAAAATTCTTTATTAAAAACAGAATACGCCGTATCTTGGGGAAAGATACGTCGCACTCGAGTTATTAAACGCGTTGTATTTTATAAAAATTAAAACGCAATACGCCGCATCCGATAAACAGATGCGCCATATCATTTGTATCTGCACAGTACAACGTCAGTATGTACTAAGAAAGAAAATAAAATAAAAATATAATAAAATAAAACGAGAATTACAGAAAATTAAACACACAAAAACAGTAAATATGCAAATTATACAATTAATGCAAATTATCAAATATACAACAAGTTAGGGGTTAGTGTCGAAAAACCTAAAAAAAAAAAAAAAAAAAAAACTAATTAAAATACTAATCAATTTAACAGATAATAACAATTCACTGCCCGGTAGCGGCGCCAAAAACTTGATGCGCGTGATGTGTCATTGCGGTTTAGCAGTTTAATGCCTACTCAAGTTTTATATTTATATTTNGTATCTAAAAACCTAATAAAAAGAAAAACTAATTAAAATACTAATCAATTTAACAGATAATAACAATTCACTGCCCGGTAGCGGCGCCAAAAACTTGATGCGCGTGATGTGTCATTGCGGTTTAGCAGTTTAATGCCTACTCAAGTTTTATATTTATATTTAGCCGACTTATCAATAACACACACTTGACGAGCAGTGTACCCGGTCAGTTTGCATATAATGGTAACAAGAGTGTCGATCACTAAGAGTGGAACGTATTATCTAATTATCTTAATCAGTATTTTAATATCTAAGTTAGCTTTACAGTCTAATCTAATGATAGGGGGTTCAGCCTAAGAGACTGCCATGGTTTAGTTATCTAATTAAACAGCAAATACTAATGAGAACAAATCAGCGAATAGCATACACGTACAAAGATAGATAGTAGAGACAATAAGAAGGCCTGTCCTGATAATTAAGATAGCTTGTCACTTGTTTTATTGCTAGTTTTATATGAAGTGTATAAAATTAATCCATACTCGTTGGCTATTATATCGGTGAGTAAACCCTTAATGATTACTTATGAATATCCTACTCATCCAAACACATCGGAGTGAGTAGGCGAGGAAGGAGTATGGCGGCTCAGCAGTGCTCAGCTAGACACAGAGGTAATCAATGCACTAATATAAGGAAACCAAAGACATCAACATATAAACTTTAATCGATGGGAAAACAATTTTAAGGCGGGCATTTGATTATTGCGTACTCACAAACTACCGGCCATCAATCCTGATGGATTCAAAGCTTACCATTACAATAAAACAAAACTACTTAATGAATTAAATACATGCAGGACATTTTTACAGCTCTAAGATCTTCGTTTGGGGTGTGTCTTGTGTTTCTTGTTCGTCTGAATTCGTCTCCTTAGGGTTATGGTGCACACAAAATTCGTCTAGGTCTTGGGGTATTTATAGTTTCTGTCTGAGGGTTCGATGCGGCGCATGTAATGATGAGATGCGGCGCATTGACTTAACTTCGCATGGGGTCCAAGCTTATTATATTCTGGAATATTCGTACACCGCCTTTAGATGCGGCGTAACTTGTATCTTTTTGCGGCGCATGTCCTTCAGTTGTCTTGGATTGTTTCTGGTGAAGTCTTGATAGTGATACGCCGTATGTTAATTGTGTGATAAGGCGTATCTGGAGTAGAACGAGCTTGATCTTCTTCTCTGACCAGAGTTTCATATGCGGCGCATGGTAGAATTCCATGCGGCGCATTCTTCAAAGTCAGGCAATGGTCTTCGAATTCATCTAAGTATGATATTGCGGCGTATCTGTTGATGTTGAGATACGGCGCATCTTCTGGGTTTCAGTAGACTTTTGACATCTTGTTCGTTTTGCTCCGTAATTAGTCCAAAAACGCCAAGTTTCACCTTTTACCTGTTTTTACCTGAGAATCACTAAAGTAAACATTAAAGCACCGATTCTCATACATAATAAGGTAAAACAAGTTAAATAAATAGGATAAATGATGCTAATAAAATGTACTTATTTGAGTTCATCAACATCATATAAACTTTAATTGATGGGAAAACAATTTTAAGCGGAGCAGTATGGTAGCCACAAGCCCATCAATCCTGATGAATTAAAGCTTACTATTATAGATAAAACAAAAGTACTTAATGAATTATACACATGCAGAACCTTCTTACTGTTCTAAGATCTTCGTTTAGGGTGTGTCTTATGTTGCTTCTTCGTCTGAATTCGTCTCCTTAGGGTTATGTTGCACACAAAATTCATAGGTAATGATGGTCTATTTATAGTTTTTGCCTGAGGGTTCGATGAGGCGCATCAACTAAGTAGATGCGGCGCATTGAGGTAACTTCGCGTGGGGTACAAGATTATTATATTCTGGAATATTCGTACACCGTCTTCAGATGCGGCGTAACTTGAATCTTTATGTGGCGCATGTCTTTCAGTATCTTGGATTGTATCTGGTGAAGTCTTAATAGTGATACGCCATATGTCAATAATGTGATGCGGCGTATCTGGAGTAGAACAAGCTGGATCTTCTTCGTTGACCAAAGTTTCATATGCGGCGCATGCTAAAATCGCATGCGGCGCATTCTTCAAAGTCAGGCAATGGACTTCGAATTCATCTAAGTATGATAGTACGGCGCATTTGTCTAGAATGATGCGGCGTATCTCCTTGATTTCAGTAGACTTTTCCATCTTGATTAATTTGCTCCATAATTCGTCCAAAATTGCCAAGTTTCACCAATTGCTTGTTATTTCCTAAGAATCACTAAAGTAAACAATCAAGCACCGATTCTCATACATAATTAAGTAAAACAAGTCAATTAAATAGGATAAATGATGTCAATATAATGTACTTATTTGATGTCATTAGATGCACAGTCGCCATAATAGAAAACGACTCAAAAGGAGACGTTTTCAAAAGATAAGTTATCAGCACAAAATTTTCTATTCTTTCCTTCTTCTTCTTTGATCACTATAACTATTTGGTATGTGTTTATAAGTGATCCCTTCATCTTCTATCTCAAGTGCAAGAGAAGAACACTCAAAGTCGTCAAGATCAAAGTGTTATTGAGTCCACACACAAACGTAACTAGTGTTACGATACTCTTCTTCATGTAAACTCCATTCTTATATATCAGTATGTCCGACTTGTATGTGAGTCGTGGTTAGGTTTGTTATGTTAAAAACGGACAACGTTTAAGTTCGTAAAGTGTTGTATCTAGACTAGGACTTTGTATAAGTTGGTGTCAAGGTGTGTTAAGACTTGGACTTGGTGTGAGTCCAAGAAGTGAAGACTAGAACCTAGTGAAGGTTCGTGTGAAGATTTGAATTGGGTGAAGATTCAAGTGGACGAGAGTGCTCGTTCGTGTGAAGATAAGGAATTAGTGAAGTCGGCATGTGTAGGCTTGAATCGGGTGAAGATTCAAGTGAACGGGAGTGCTCGTTCATGTGAAGACTTGGATCATGTGTCAATCTAAGTGGACAAGAGTGCTTGTTCGTGTGACCACGTGGGCCTTGGTGTAGATTGGTTCTAGCTAGGATTAGGACTTGACATTCCGCTTAGTGTCGTTAACTTGGTGAAAGCTTTGTGTATGGTTTGTTGTGACAACCCGTAAATTTTGGATTTCGATATCCTTTTCGATATATACTCCTATCTACGGTTCGTAAGTAATTGTCATGATCTAGAATATCTCACGCGAAATTTGGCTATAAAACGTATAAAACACGAATATTAATCATTTTTTGGGCGACGTAAAATAAAGATATGGGTATTTATAATCAATTTTAGCGGAATAATAATTCTAAAGTTAATGGAAATACATTCGGGTGCTTGGGAAATAATTATAACACGACTTATTGGCCTCGTTCACGTTTCGTTAAAAATATAAGAGAAATTACACAAATGGTCCCTATGGGCTGACTAGGGTTTGCCACTAGTCCCCATCTCACCCTATAAATACATCATAATACTAGAGCTAGGGTTGGATCCCTTCCACTCCAAAAACCAGCCGCCCACCTCCCTCTTCTTCTCCAGCCACGTTCGGCCATTTTTTGGCTACACCGCCGACAAGCAAGTCTCACCGCCACCACAATCTTGTGCATCTCGTCACCCCCGTCATTTTAATACGCACCACGTGCCACATAACCCTCACCACCACCACGTTAACACCATTTCAGTCGTGATATCAACACCAAGAACACCATCTTCTTTGTTTTCTTGTCCATTGAAACAATAAGGTAGGAAAACCCACTTCTCGTGGTTGTTTACACCTCGATACCCACAAGTTTTCAAGGGTTTGCAAATAATAATGAAACTTAATAATTAAAACAAGAATAGAAATGATGTTTGGTATCATGTGTGGGTCATGTGTGGTGTTTGTTTTGGGTCATACGTGATGATGCCGTTAGTCTTAGACTCACGGCCTAGATTGGTTGTGTTTCTCATTGTTGTTGTTTCTGCTCATGTGGTTATGGTCCTTGTTGTTGTAGTCTAGTTGTGGT
>LBNU01004245.1:2919-16889 GCA_014162995.1 Artemisia annua | reverse complement strand
GCCACATAACCCTCACCACCACCACGTTAACACCATTTCAGTCGTGATATCAACACCAAGAACACCATCTTCTTTGTTTTCTTGTCCATTGAAACAATAAGGTAGGAAAACCCACTTCTCGTGGTTGTTTACACCTCGATACCCACAAGTTTTCAAGGGTTTGCAAATAATAATGAAACTTAATAATTAAAACAAGAATAGAAATGATGTTTGGTATCATGTGTGGGTCATGTGTGGTGTTTGTTTTGGGTCATACGTGATGATGCCGTTAGTCTTAGACTCACGGCCTAGATTGGTTGTGTTTCTCATTGTTGTTGTTTCTGCTCATGTGGTTATGCTCCTTGTTGTTGTAGTCTAGTTGTGGTGTTGCCGAGTTATTGTTGTTGATGTTGTCGCGTTGTTGCGTTGCTGTTGTTGTTTGTTCTTGTTGTTGTCATTGTTGTTATATCGTTGTTGTCTTGATGTTGTTCTCGTTGCTGCTTGTTCTTATAGTCGTTGTTGTTGGTTGTTTTGGGTGAGGAATAGAAGCCGAGAACATTAGGGTCTCGGCAAGCTTTTGGTTATTGAGGTTGTTGTGGCGGATTTAGAATGACGGAGATTAGGTAGAAACGTGCCGTAGGTTCGGCCGTAGTTGTTGAAGTTGTGATTGCGGATTATATGGATATTTTTAGGCATATAGACATTAGGTGGATATATGTTTATGATTATGTGATTTGAGCCATGTCGGGCGTCACCAAAACTTGCTAGTCTCGTGTGGCACCTGACGAGCCAAAATGGACTTAACATTATTATTATTAGACTTTAAATGTTGACTATTTGACCCGTGATAAAAGTAAACTCGAAACATGAAGTAACTCGAGAAAATATAAACTATACTTGAACGTTAAATGACACATTTATAGGTTTATAGTAGTAGCTTTAAATATTAACTAACGACTAAACATCGTTGCTTAATATTTATAAATTACCAATAATTATTAAATAACGATTAATATGTTGTATAATGTTTTCTTATTAGGAAATATTAAATAACGTTAAGACGTTAGTTGATATTTCTAAATTAAGACGAAAACGTTAAATAACGATAAGAACGTTATTTAATATATTATGAATTGAACAATGTTAAACTTGGATATGGACGAGTTATCAATCGTTTCGAGGGCACGTTTATCGAGACTTACCCTTTAGGAGGTATTGAGGTTTAGATTTCATTGATGTCGAGTTACGGATTGGTTAACATTAATATAAGCATCCGATACGGTTAACGTACCAATTGGGTTACTAAATCCAATTAGGGTTAACAAACGTGTCGGGGGAGAATATTAATAGGTGACCCATCCTATGACTTACCGTCTCCTTACTAGGTATGAGTTAACTTTGGATTAAAAAGTGTATTGAAGGAATTCTAGAACTCATCGTATTAGCAAATACGATAAGTATCCAATAATTCGTACAATTTCCCTTGTTAAACTTTTGGTTACTCGAGGTTGACTTTGACCATAAGGTTGACTTAGTAGCCGTTAAGTGTGATTGCTTTGGGTAGATTACGTAGTATAACCCGGTCGTCTCGTATTAAGTTTTGTCTAGTTTCTTGTCGATGTCGTCGGTTGTTCTTCTCTTGGCGTGAGTACTCTTGAGTCTTGTCTCATTTCTTGTCGATTTCGCTTGTTTAGTCTTTGGTGTGAGTTCATTTGAGTCTATCTCGTGTCATCACTTCACACACAATGATACCAAACACAAACACTAATAAATAGATAACGAGAGATTTGGAGATATAAGAATGTGTATTATTTGGGAGTAGTTAGCTTATGGAAGATTTAGTTCATCGTTGGGGATCGGGTATTAAGATGAGCCTTGCGTATAGAAGACTGCGCCGTTTCCTTACCGATGTGCCGCCTTCTTGATGTTGTTGTGATCTGCTAGATGCCAGTTGTGTTCGTCGTGTATTATTGCATTGCTATTGCCCAGGTGAGTTCATAGCCCTTGTTTTATCATTTTCTATTCTTTGGGGGAGAATACATGCTCTTCGCTTTACTCTTCGTTATCTTTTCTTCCATTTGGTCTTTACTTTGGAATTGTGATGTTATTGGTTTTGTTATGAGTTGTTGTGTGTGTGATATGGGTTGTGACATTGTTATGTGTGTGATATTAGTTATGTTATTGGTATGTGTATGATATTGGTTATGTTATTGTTATGGGTATGATTTTGGGTTATGTTATTATTATGATATGTTTGAGGTATAGGAATAGTCTGCGAGTGCCGGCTATCGACTTTACTGCAGAAGTGCGATAGAACTGACGGCTAGTGCAGTTAGCTATAGTGTGCACCAATAGGACCTTTATTTTTATGTTCTTGAGCGTTTAGTGTTTTCCTTGGTGTGTTACCCTCGCGTGTGTATTGTTCTGTGTCTAAAATCTATGGACTCACCAGCGTAAGCTGACCCGTTTTAGCATGTATTCTTAGGTTCATTGCGTTAGCTTATTTCTGAAGGCGCTTGGCAAGAGGCACGGTCATAGAAGACTCTAATAACTAATTGGGACCGCTTTAACTAAATTATGGGCCTATTTCCGCACTATACTTATATCATGTAAACTTTATGCTTTTGGTATCAATTCTTATTCTAAATAAATGAAATAAAAACCATTCTTTGTACCTTATGTTGTGATAGCAATTTAGTAGCCCCCCAGTGCATGTATGCTTCCGCTGGACCCGATTTTGGGGGTGTTACAGATTGGTATCAGAGCCAAGGTTATAGAGAATTGAGAAATTTTAAAACCCAAACTATAACCACCTTTATGAAAACCTGATTCTATGACCGCCACGTGCCTTCCTGCCAAGCCGCCGCTTTTCTGGTAATTCTGTTTATGGTATATTTGTTTAGTGTCTAATGATCTATTTTTCGATATACGTGTCTATCTTGTGGGTGATTTAAATCCACCAATGGTCACTACTCACTATAAGTATTTCTATATACTTATGCACACACCGTACCTATCGCGGAGTTACGCAATTCTTTGTGTAATCTCATTTCTGAATTTCGATTCTATACACTTGTCGTAGTCTTGGGGGAATGATTTGGGATATAAAGGACATATTACTAGCATAACTAGGCTGGGTATTTCAAAATTCATTGAACCTCAGTTGAATATAGACTGATCACCTATATTCAATCAGGGACAGTGGGACTTGGCCTGATCAACTATGTCTGGCTCAGAGGTGAATTTTGTAATATTTGGAGTAGTTATAACATAATTATGTTCGGTTAGAGTCTGATTTTAGGAATGATGGGTTTTGCATCAGTTCACGGTTAGTGAATATCACTAAAGCCTGCACTTACACACGACACACTGGCATCACAACACCGCATGAATCATAATGCTTCTGGAGCCGCTAAACGTCCTCGTTTATGTGGAGTTCGCGCTTGTCGCCGTCGACCGTAGTTCGCCTAGAATTGGGCTAGACCCGATTGGCACCACTTACATCCGAGTTGCTTATCGTCATAAGCCACGTCGATCTTATTTGAATATTTGGACTTAGTTTCGGTCATTTTTGGGTTTGATTTAGGCTATGATTAGAATTGGTTGAGTTATGATTGGATTTGGTTTAGACTATCCTTGGATTAGGATTAAGCTATTAGTGGTATTAGTCTAAGCTATGAGTAGAACTGATTTAGGCTATGATCTGATTTGTTCTAGACTATTATTGGATTTGGTATTATTGGGATTGAGCTAGACTATCATTGAATTCGATCTAGGCTATCATTGGATTGGCTTCGACTATCATTCGGAATGGTTTAGGATATTTTTGGATTTAGACTTGGCTGATTTCCTAAGATTTTGGACCTCGTTCCGTAAATTGGATCGTCCTTTAGCCCTGCTTCATTTCTAGCCGTGTGACAACCGCCTCAACCCTGAGTCCTGTACTCAATCAATGTCGTTCGTTTTCCTAATCGACGATGTTCGTTTTCCCGATCGATGCTGTTTAAGCAATGATGTTTTAGTGACGATGTTCAATCGAGGTTGTACCTTCCGCCTCTGACCTGAGTATCGTATTGAGTCATCCGACTGATTTCTAGTAGCAATCAACGTCCTCTTACAGAGTCGTACTCTGAACTTTCTAAACTTCCCATTCAGTATAGATTCTGTGCTCGACGGAAATCTTAAGATCTTGATGAGTAACCTAAACCGTGTTTCGTGTGACAACCACCGAAATTTCCTCTCGACTTTCGAGAAATAACCGTTATCCTTGCTATCCTCTTTTCCGTTAGTAAGCTATGTCATAAGCAAAACCTTGGAAGTAGATTCTGCGCCTCTATCTGAGTAGTCGTTGACAATCCAACACCAGTTTTGATGACCCCACCCAACCTGCTTACCTCCTGCTAATCAGCGAAATGGAAAGTATGGGTGACTTTGCTCATTCATACGTAAAGGAGATTGTTGCGCGTCTTCGAGTGTCATTTCAATCTTTTCAATCATGTCAGACATTTCACACCCGATGTCAGATCGTGACAGTCATCTCAAACTCACCCTTTGTCATCTTACATCCATATTCTTGTCAATCGCTGCCAAGAGCCATGAGAATGGATCAGGATATGATACTGTGTATCATCTCCAGATCAATGGCTGGAGGGGAAAAATCATTCAAGTATGAGTAGACATGCCGCGTGACTATCGAGTTTGGCAATGGTTGGGATAGACTCCTCCCGTTGACCAAATTCTTCTATAATGATACCTACCACTTCAGTACCTCGACGGCAAGAGACCCTCTATGGTCGTAAGTGCCGATCGCCGATTCGTTGGGTAGAAATGGAGATACCCAACTCCCTGACCCTGAACCTACTCAGGAAACTACCCCAGAGATCGTCTGAAGGCGAAATGGAGATGCTAGCTACTCGCGAATCATTAGAAACACGGATGGTGTAAACCTCTTGAATCCCCCGATAGATCCTAGATTAAGCTTGAAAATTCACCCTGAAAATGTTTGAAGCGTTTAGTAAACGTGGAAAGCTTAATCATTGCTCTATTGATCCTTTCAAATTCTTGCTAGAGTCGGGCTGGTAGCTCACCGATTCGAGCTACCGCCAGAACTCAGTAGTATTCCCGTCATTTCACATGCGTAATCTGAAGAAATGACTTGCTGATAAGGCATTTGTTATCCTCCTAGGAGAAATCCTGATTTTAGAACGTACAAATTCCGTCGACTTATCGAAATCGTGAACCTTGGAGATTAGACGACTTCGGTAAAGTCGTATCCATATCGGCAAAGTTCGTCGAAACTTGCGAAAAGATCCTAAATTCACGTAGGGAACGTGAAGACTAGCCCTCGTGCATATATACTCATTTCTTTTCGATCGTAACGGGTAACTTGAATTGAATCGCGAGGACGCGATTCCGTTTAAGGAGGTGAGGCTGTGACAACCCTCAAATTTTGGATTTCGATATCCTTTTCGATATATACTCCTATCTACGGTTCGTAAGTAATTTTCATGATCTAGAATATCTCACGCGAAATTTGGCTATAAAACGTATAAAACACGAATATTAATCATTTTGGGCGACGTAAAATAAAGATATGCATATTTATAATCAATTTTAGTGGAATAATAATTCTAAAGTTAATGGAAATACATTCGGGAGCTCGGGAAATAATTATAAGACGACTTATTGGCCTCGTTCACGTTTCATTGAAAATATAAGAGAAATTACACAAATGGCCCCTATGGGCGCACTAGGGTTTGCCACTAGTCCCCATCTCACCCTATAAATACATCATAATACTAGAGCTAGGGTTGGATCCCTTCCACTCCAAAAACCAGCCGCCCACCTCCCTCTTCTTCTCTGGCCACGTTCGGCCATTTTTCGGCCACACCGCCGATAACCAAGTCTCACCACCACCACCATCTTGTGCATCTCGTCACCCCCGTCATTTTAATACGCACCACGCGCCACATAACCCTTACCACCACCACGTTAGCACCATTTCAGTCATGATATCAACACCAAGAACACCATCTTCTTTGTTTTCTTGTCCATTGAAACAGTAAGGTAGGAAAACCCACTTCTCGTGGTTGTTTACACCTCGATACCCACAAGTTTTCAAGGGTTTGCAAATAATAATGAAACTTAATAATTAAAACAAGAATAGAAATGATGTTTGGTATCATGTGTGGGTCATGTGTGGTGTTTGTTCTGGGTCATACATGATGATGCCGTTAGTCTTAGACTCATGGCCTAGATTGGTTGTGTTTCTCATTGTTGTTGTTTTTGCTCATGTGGTTATGGTCCTTGTTGTTGTAGTCTAGTTGTGGTCTTGCCGAGTTATTGTTGTTGATGCTGTCGCGTTGTTGCGTTGCTGTTGTTGTTTGTTCTTGTTGTTGTCATTGTTGTTATGTCGTTGTTGTCTTGATGTTGTTCTCGTTGCTGCTTGTTCTTGTCTTTGTTGTTGTTGGTTGTTTTGGCCGAGGAATAGAAGCCGAGACCATTAGGGTCTTGGCAAGCTTTTGGTTATTGAGGTTGTTGTGGCGGATTTAAAATGACGGAGATTAGGTAGAAACGTGCCGTAGGTTTGGCCGTTGTTGTTGAAGTTGTGATTGCGGATTATATGGATATTTTTGGGCATATAGACATTAGGTGGATATATGTTTATGATCGTGTGATTTGAGCCATGTCGGGCGTCACCAAGACTTGCTAGTCTCGTGTGGCACCCGAAGAGCCAAAATGGACTTAGCATTATTATTATTAGACTTTAAATGTTGACTATTTGACCCTTGATAAAAGTGAACTCGAAACATGAAGTAACTCGAGAAAATATAAACTATACTTGAACGTTAAATGACACATTTATAGGTTTATAGTAGTAGCTTTAAATATTAACTAACGACTAAACATCATTGCTTAATATTTATAAGTTACCAATAATTATTAAATAACGATTAATATGTTGTATAATGTTTTCTTATTTTGAAATATTAAATAACTTTAAGACGTTAGTTGATATTTCTAAATTAAGACGAAAACGTTAAATAACGATAAGAACGTTATTTAATATATTATGAATTGAACAATGTTAAACTTGGATATGGACTAGTTATCAATCGTTTCGAGGGCACGTTTATCGAGACTTACCCTTTAGGACGTATTGAGGTTTAGATTTCATTGATGTCGAGTTACAGATTGGTTAACATTAATATAACCATCCGATACGGTTAACGGACTAATTGGGTTACTAAATCCAATTAGGTTTAACAAACGTGTCGAGGGAGAATATTAATAGGTGACCCATCCTATGACTCACCGTCTCCTTACTAGGTATGAGTTAACTTTTGATTAACAAGTGTATTGAAGGAATTGTTGAACTCATCGTATTAGCAAATACGATAAGTATCCAATAATTCGTACAATTTCCCTTGTTAAACTTTTGGTTACTTGAGGTTGACTTTGACCATAAGGTTGACTTAGTAGCCGTTAAGTGTGATTGCTTTGGGTAGATTACGTAGTATAACCCGGTCGTCTCGTATTAAGTTTTTTCTAGTTTCTTGTCGATGTCGTCGGTTGTTCTTCTCTTGGCATGAGTACTCTTGAGTATCTCATTTCTTGTCGATTTCGCTTGTTTAGTCTTTGGTGTGAGTTCAGTTGAGTTTATGTCTTGTCATCACTTCACACACAATGATACCAAACACAAACACTAATAAATAGATAACGAGAGATTTGGAGATATAAGAATGGGTATTATTAGTAGTTAGCTTATGGAAGATTTATTTCATCGCTGGGGATCGGGTATTAAGATGAGCCTTGCTTATAGAAGACTGCGCCGTTTCCTTACCGATGTGCCGCCTTCTTGATGCTCTTGTGATCTGCTAGATGCCAGTTGTGTTCGTCGTGTATTATTGCATTGCTATGGCCCAGGTGAGTTCATAGCCCCTGTTTTATCGTTTTCTATTATATGGGGGAGAATACATGCTCTTCGCTTTACTCTTCGTTTTCTTTTCTTCCATTTGGTCTTTACTTTGGAATTGTGATTATTGGTTTTGTTATGAGTTGTTGCGTGTGTGATATGGGTTATGTTATTGGTATGTGTGTGATATTGGTTATGTTATTGTTATGTGTATGATTTTGGGTTATGTTATTGGTATGTGTGTGATATTGGTTATGACGTCGTTTTATTATGATATGTTTGAGGTATAGGAATAGTCTGCAAGTGCCGGCTATCGACTTTACTGCAGAAGTGCGATAGAACTGACGGCTAGTGCAGTTAGCTATAGTGTGCACCTATAGGACCTTTATTTTTATGTTCTTGAGCGTTTAGTGTTTGCCTTGGTGTGTTACCCACGCGTGTGTATTATTTTGTGTCTAAACTCTATGGACTCACCAGCGTAAGCTGACCCATTTTAGCATGTATTTTCAGGTTCATTGCGTTAGCTTATTTCTGAAGGCGCTTGGCAAGGGGCACGGTTATAGAAGACTCTGATAACTAATTGGGACCGCTTTAACTAAATTATGGGCCTATTTCCGCACTATACTTATATCATGTAAACTTTATGCTTTTGGTATAAACTCTTATTCTAAATAAATGAAATAAAAGCCATTCTTTGTACCTTATGTTGTGATACCAATTTAGTAGCCCCCAATGCATGTATGCTTCCGCTGGACCCGATTTTGGGGGTGTTACATTTGTTCCGCCTTAATGGAGCATGTTGACTAGTGAAGTAACTGTCGAGTGTGGTAGTCAGGGAGTGGAGTAGGACGAAGAGGTGCTTCGTGCCGAACCACTATTAATCATCATGTCTGGTTTGCGTTTTCTCTTCCCATCTCTTTACTTTCTATACTTGCATTATGTTTATGTTTGTGTGGCTTTTTGTGTGTATGCTTGTGATATTAACTAGTTAACTTAGAAACGCAAAACATAAGAAAACTTAATCACACGTAATAAACTCTCCATTGACGGCGGTCCCAAATATATATGGGACCATATATACATATTGAGGACCGTCCCCAGTGCAACCAGTAGTAGCTAAATACTTTTAAACCTTGTGTCATGGTTATGTTTATGTGATTGCTTGTAAACTTTTTATTAAGTGACATAGATGTTTGTTATGAGTGACATAACCACTATTCATATTTAGTCACACTTGATCGGAAATTTGATATGAAATATTTTAAGTTTTAAACGGAAACGTATTCAACCCTCCCCTCTACGTTTCTACATAAAAGTCTCTAATGATATGATTGACCATGTCAGGGCTAAGTATGGGAATAAGTGGGATATAGAAGATGAAATAGCTGATGTTGTACTTGAAGACTTGTGGCAAAAATATATGAATAAGGAGGTTGTAAAAGCTAAGACTTAATGTTTGTAAATTAGGATAGTATTATTGGCTGAACTATGATGTCTTTCAGTTTTGGCTATCTTTCCAGTTACAACCTCTAAAGGAAAGGAGGTCGATGTCATCTTTATTTCAGACACATCTGATGATTATTGGGTTGTTGTCTTCTAAGAATACTTCGTCCACATCAAGGGTTAGAAAGAGCAAGTCTTCCACTTTGAAAGCTTCCACTTCCCAAGCTTCCAAGGCTTCCACTCCCAATGCTTCCAATTCAGAGCATGTTAGCACCTTTGTTCATAAAAGTGCAAAAACAAGGACAAGGATTACAATTGTTGTACTTGGTCTTGGAGCGGTTGTGGTATGCTCCAGCACAAACAGGAATGAGTGGTATGTGCCTCCCTCTAAGGAGCTCAAGTCTCCCCCAATAAATATTAAGTCTCCCATCAAGAAGTTCACATGGTATTTTTAGTTGTTGATGTAACGAAGATGTAAATTTTTTGGCTGATGATGGTTACTCAAAACGATGTTGTTAACATGTATATTTTGTATTTTATGGTTTAATTAGCTGGTGATGTACGTATATTTTGGTTTTGTTGTTTCCATTTTTTTTCAGTTTGCATTTGAATATGCAGTTTAGGGGTTGTTTGAAATAACCCATTTTGACTTATAAAGTCAACAGATACCAAGAAATTATTAACCAAACTGAATTGTTATAACCCTTTAAAACATCTTTTGTTTGCATTTGTAGTTTTGGTTTTGCTGTTTGCATTTTTCAGTTTGCAATTGCATATGCAGTTTAAGAGGCTGTTTGGAATAACCCATTTTGACTTATAAACTCAATATATACAAAAAATTAAAAAAAAAAATACAAAAATACAAAAAAGCATTAACCAAACTGCATTGTTATAACATAAGTACTACAACATATCAAATAAGTTGCATTTATTATCAAAGAAAACATAGCATTTCTTGCAGGTGATTCATTTGCTTTATAACTTCTAGGTGCTTCACGTGGTGTTTGACTTGGGCGTACTCCACTTGGTCTTTGAGTTGTAGGTGGTTCACTTTCTTCATCACCACTTTCAATGGGTTGAGGAGACCTAGAATCATGAATTTCATCAGGTCTTGTTGTAGTCCCACTTTCACCCCATGTGCCCAATGAACCACCAACTTTAGTAGATGTAGAAATATATAGGCCTACTACATATCCACCACTATCTGCTGTAGTTGTGTTTTCTCTTATAACATCACCTCTGCCGGTATAAGATGTGTTTCCCTTTATGTCAAGGCACATTGGACAAACATACCACATGAAATGTCTATAAGGTGGATGCCTTGCAAAAAAGGTCAATCCAGCCCTGTTTTCAAATAGTCAAGGCATACCATTTGACAACCCTTTTCTGCATCTGCATCCATAGTGAAAATCTTTTGGTATGATAAAGAATTGATGAAATGTTGGGTATTATATAATGCAGGCAAAAATGGTATAATATGGTACTGTGGTTTTTGAACAAGTTGATGGGAGTAAAGACAACATAAATGTTTAAACTAGAGCCAAACATTTAGAATTTGAACCCTTGAATATTACATGCTAGGACAACCATCATGGTGTCCAAACTTACACACTAGTAAAACCTACTAACATAATTTAAACAATCTATTTTGCAACATCCATTGAGTTCATTTAAATCCACTCCAAAGCAGCCCCAATAAGCTTCCTCTTCCCTTGCTTCCCTTTCTGCTTCTTGTCTAGCTCTTTCCGCATCAAGTTTTTGAACATTCTCTCCACTTCCAAAAAACTGCTGGAATGCTTCTTCATCCAACCTTGTCTGCTCTTCTTCTTGATCCAACCATCTATGTTCTTCTTCTTGATCCAAAAGAGCTTCAAGATACTCTTGTTCCATAGATTGCCGTATCTCGTCTTCATCCATCCATTGCAAAAGTAATATATTCATACATCAACTTCAATGTAAACACACAAGGACCACTGTAATACATGTAATCAATTCAAATAATATATGCATACCTGTTGCCTTCTCCTATCCCAACGCCTTTTCTTGTCACACCTAGACTTATTATGTCCAATAGTATGACAATTAGAGCATTTAATCTGTCTACGAAATCTACATTTACCCATCGTTAAGCAATTTCAGTGATTTAAGAACTTAGGGCTTTGAAATCGAATTGCGGGAAAATTGCGGTCAAAATAAACTAGTAAGAATAAATGCATTCCTAAACTTTATGCTATTGGGACCAAATGATATGGGACGAAAACCTTAACCAGATATATATACATTGTTTTTGCAAGGACTAAACATCTAACAACAATGAACATAATCAAAAGAATCACAAAACAATCAAAAAGGAAAAAAACAAAAACACAATCACAAGAATATAAAACATAGATTCATTAATTACATAATTAAACTGTGCATAAGTACATATCATTCCAAAAGATACCATCAAAAGCCCCAAAAGACAACCATTTATCAGATAGTCCTAAGAACATTGACGAAATTGTTCCTGTCAATCATTTGAGCATAAGTTTCAAATATCAACTTCATAACTTCCAAACAGCTAAATCACATCACGACTTTGAACCTGGTTAAGATGCTCGAGAACCTTGTACGACATCACCCTGGGACGATATCCTTCAAGTTCAGTTATGAATACATGCTGTTGGTTTGTAATATCAAGCAACTCAACAAAGGACTTTTGTAGACCGGCGGCAAACTTTAGATCCTTGTCATTTTCCCTTTGGAAGTATACTACCATTGAATAAAAGAAGTGGTGAGAATTATCAGTGGCAACAAGTTCATCAAGACGTTCGAAACGGGCCATTATTCTTCGGTGTATGGAGATGCTTTTTTTAGGGACAAATCTTTGTTTGTGGGTATGCAAATGATTTGGGGTATGGACCATTAAATAGCAAAGATACAGATGACCTTACAAATTCAGAGACCAAATGTGAAATAAGACAATCATAAAGAGTAAAGTTATTAAATGGCGGAAAATTTAAGTATAAAATGGCAAGACTGTCAAGGGTTAGGGACCAACTAAGAAATTTTAACAGCTTCACTAATACGCTTAACTCTTTTGGGCGCTGCCCAATTAACCCGACCCACTAAACCGTCAAAAGATCAAAAGACCCGATTCACATGAGACCTACGTCATTCCACACAATGAGTGAAACACACACCAACTCATAGCCCACCTCATTCACAAAATGGCAAGGAGTATATTTGTGACAATGTTTAAGGATATACAAGCTGAAGAAAAAGAAGAAGTGTTGTTTAGAATTCACACAAACGAGTTATTTGAATATGCCCCACTCAGATATGAAGGAGGATCCCACATTAATGTTAGTGCTTTTAGCAGTGATAGGGATATCTTTAGTTCAACCCTTGATAATGTATTATCAGAGATTAAGGAACCAAAATGGGCATTGTTTTCCTGTGATCCTAAACAATCCCTAGAAAATGGTTTGCAATTGATTAATAGAGATGATGATGTTTTTAAGATGTAAGAGTTGGCTAAAACACATGAGTCAATTGATAACTATATTGCTCATAAGCCCCAAATGTTAGCACAATTTTACTTGAAAAACATTGGTTTAGAGGTTGCGGGTTGGGTAGAGTAAGATGCTAATTTTCAAATGTCAAGTCCAACACCTTTTAGGACTCGATGTAAATGGAAGGGGATAGATAGGAACAAAATGCAGGCGAGTGTAACCAAAGTGCAAATAGGGAAAGGTGGTTTTGTTATCAAAGAGGATGAAGGTGTTTTTCATAACGAAAAGGGAGAAAAATAAGGGAAAAGGAAAGTTTCTTGAGGAAGAGGATGTTTTGCAAAAGAAAAAAGGTAAGGAAGTTGTAAAATATTTTAAGCGCGGTTTTGATAGGAAGGGGAAGGCCATAATGGTTGAGTTTCCAGTTTTTGATGGTGAAAACAGGGCTGGTGGTGCTGGTGTTCAAAACAGGGCTGGTGGTATTGGTGGTCTTGTGGCTAGTGGTGTTAAGACACCTTTTAAAAGAAGTGAAAGGAGTACCAACTGCGTACTTGTCCTTTTTTCCAAAAGGCCATCCTAGGTGAGGTTTTAATGTTGAATTGCATGGCATCTGTTTTATATTTTGAAATTGCAATTATACCTTATCTAACTTTAGTATTTGGTGTTTGGATGCTTGTTTTTTCATGCACAGAAGCAGTATGATCATCAGTTTAAGGTTCATGTTTTTGTGTGTTGATCAGTTTAAGGATATCCAGTACCAGTATGTAGATCATTAGAAGGTTTCATCAGTTGAAGGTTGTTCAGTGGAAGCTGCATCATCTTTTGTATTTTGTGAATTATCAGTAGAACCTTGTATCATACAATGAATCAATAGTTTTAGTCATTTTCATGTTATATTTGAAAATGAATCCCCAGTTGACTATTATAAGTCAACTTGCTAAATGGTTGGTTATGTCACAATATGTGTTTGTTTGTCTTATAGGTTATATTCTATGTGTACATATTAGTTTGTAAGTTGACCTTTATAAAGTCAAACTTCAAATGTTAAATGTAATGGTATAATCAGCACAAACAATCACCCCTTTGTATCAGCAAAACCAAACACAGTGGTACATAACATCTGATGCATGAAACATATG
>LBNU01004243.1:86313-102065 GCA_014162995.1 Artemisia annua | reverse complement strand
AGAATTGGGGGTAGTCCCGGTTCCTGGTGACCAGGCGCACTGGTTGTTCCAGTGGTTTGCCTAGAGGTTAGGTCTTGATAGTTCTTCCTCTGGGGATGACCACGTGTCTTATCCAACTGCGGAGTCCGCTGATTTAAGTTTTTATGCTTCGTCATCCTAGTTCTTAGTGTATGGTCCCACGGATGGCGCCACTTGTTGATACAAAAGTTGGGCGTTCCTTGTTTGGGTTCCTGTTCTCGTACCAATTAGATCTTAATGCTCTTGAGACCTGCGCACCAAGAAAGCAACAGACACCGTTAGGCTTATCGAGGGATTGTTTCCCCCGATTATCCTCCGGCGTGAGAGTAAGTAATCGATTTAGGGTTGTGAAGAGTTTTAGGGTAGTAAGTCGTACCTTTGACGAGAGCTATGATGCCCTATATATACACACGGAACCGATAAGGTTTCGTGTTCCTCACTCTTCGGTGTATCCACCGACATCAGATATTCGATATATATATCTCCTTATTTAGGAGATATCCTATATCTAATCCATAAATAGTTTTGGGTTTGGGCCTCGTGAGCCCAAACTGTTATCATAATGGCCCACTCGTGATGGGTTTAATGTTAGTGAGTCATGATATTTGGGTTCGTGACCCGAATATAGACTATACGTCATCATTTTCGGTTTTTACTGCTTTAGTGTTAAACTCTACGGTGATCATGATGATCTCAGGGGCTAGAGACGACTGGCCGGGTTGGAGGAGGTTCTAGCTGATTGCATGGACCTATAATGCACGGAAACGCCTGGTGGGTGCCGTTCCCGTATCGGAAACGTTTCGGAAACGGGAAACGGCCGGAAACGTACGGAAACGCCATGGAAACGTATCCGGAAAATGAGAAACGTTTCATGTTGATTGGAAACGTATGGTGTTCAGCGGGAAACGTTCGAGAAACGTTTCTGGGCCTTAAAATCACGTTTCTGGGCTTTTAATACGTTTACATAATTGATGGGCTATTAAACCCTACTGAAACGACGGCAACTAGTTTACATACTCCTTTGATCAAGAGTAAAACTTATTCACTGTTTTCTAGCCTCCCTCTGTCGTCGACTGTCCCTCTATCTTTTTCAACAGGTATCAATCAAACTATGATTCTATGAATGTATGAATATGATTATGTGTTGATCGACTATGTATCTATTTAGTTGTGTACTTGTGAATACAGTGAAGATAGATTGGTGAAGATGAACTCATGGGGAAGATAACACACTAGTAGTCTATTTATTTATTAATGTGTTGTCCTTATATCCTATACTCCTTTAGTCATATTTGTTTTCTAGTTAATTATTTATATTTTTTGGTGTGTACTATACTTAGCCACGTATCATAGAATGAGTGCATTGGGTGGGTGTTTGAAATAATGAATATTTAATTAGTGAATTTGGTATGTAGTTTCTTTGTTTTGATTTGTTAGACATAATGAATATTTTATTTAAGCTGTGTTTGACATTTGTGTTTGAAAGTGATGGAGTATAAAATTATGAACATTGTTACATTGGTAGTCGGATGTTTAAAGAATTAGCTTTTTATGTGTCGTTTTGATCTTTGCCTGTTTTTTTTGTCCAGCCCATTGTTATTGTCCAAGCCCGAAGCCCAAGATCTTAGCCAGTTTTTATTTTATTTATTTTATTTTATTTTTTTCTCGGTTTGATATACACGATGCCACCGCCTGAGTTTCATAGTTATCTTCTTCATGCGTCTTTTCTGGAACTGCAGACGCTGTGTATTGTGTTATGATCTTTTGGAGTTCAAAGGGATTTGTTTGTGAATTTGAAACCAAACTCGACAAGGATGTTGCATCAGTTAAAGGTATTTTTTGTTTGTAAAATTGATTTAATTGTGCGTTTTTTTTTTATTATCTGAAGGTTTGGAATTAGTCTTATGTTTATCGTATATGAAATTTAGGCTTATGTTCACTGTATAAGACCATTTAGACAACAAAATGAGCTATAATACTTTGTTGCACGAACTAAGTGGAATTAGTGTTGCTAAGGTGTTTGATAAAAGTATTGAGGGACTAATTGTTTATTTGTTTATAGCTTTTTATAATTTTTCCCTTTGATTTGTGTTGTAACTTATAGAATATGTTTTCTTTTTGCCCTTGATCTACAGTGTCGTATCTGATTTCATAGTGTACATGATGCATATGGAAGCGATATAGAGGATATGGACTGGGAAAGCACTTTCTATGGGATCCTTACCGTTATTTCAGTTGCTCATGTTGGTCGCCGCAACGTGGAAAGTACAAAATGAATAATTATGCGATAACAAAAAAGTGTGCTACTTTCAACACACGAAAAATGAAGGTTTAATTTAAACGCCGCCCAAACTTATGCAACAGTAATATAAAAATGAAAACCTACAACAATGTTATCTGTGGAAACTTAACGTATTAATGTTTTTTTTACAAGTTTGCGGTTTTGAATAATTGACGTTCCTATATATGTGTTATTCTGATACATAATTGATCTCCCTTTTTGTTGCTTACTGATGCAAGGTGCATGCGAGATCATGTGATAATAAAACCCGGGAAGGTGCTGCATTTGGAACTTATAAGCCGAAAAGCGCAGTAGGTGAAGGGCGTCTTCCGGATTTTGCAGGTGTTCAAAGAGGTAAACATCGTAATTATATTTAATCAAAAGTTTGGTGTGTATGTGCATTATGTTAGGATAAGTACCTGAAACAATTGCATTGGCTTTTCTGGAAAAAGGGATCAAACGCATCTACATCTTGCATAATCTTTTTTAAACTGAAGCTCATTAACTGCTTCTTAAGGTTTTTGTATGAACGCCGATGATGATAGTTGGTACAACACCGCTGTCTTGGCCGGAGTTTCTGAACTGTTTTATGGCTGTCACAAAATTTACGCAGGGAATTCCTGATCCTTTTCAGCTGTCTATAGCCGATCGAATAAAAATTTAATCAAAGTTGCACAAATTGTTTTTAAGCAACTTTGATTAAATTCACACGCTTTTAGAAACTGTCTGCCATTTTTTTTCATTTCGAATATTAACATTGATCTAATATAATCAGATACGCCGAAAGGGAAAATATGTGGTTGAGTCAGTAACAAATGCAATTGTCAAGAAAGGCCGGATGACAAAAGTTGTATCTTACGAGAAGCCTAAACAACATGCAATGCAAGATTTGGGTTATTCTGTAGCTTATTTTTGTATATTTTGCACCAATAAGCTCTTACACTTATACTCAAGATTACACTTATACCAAATGCAATTGTCAAGAAAGGCCGGATGACAAAAGTGTCGTAACCAATATTTTTTTGTTTTTGTTTTGTAGGGATACAGCCGACGCACGCTTCTGCTTGCAATGTTACGATCTAAATTGGTTCATATCAAATGAGAAGTTGTTGCGTTGACGACGTTTGGTTTGCTGAGCTAAAGTTTCGTTTCGCCTGCCGAAGGAGTTGGGTTAGCTTTTGGTAAGGAATACCATGCTTCGGTTTGAAATTTGTTACCTGGTGAAATGGATGATAATTATGTACTAATTTATTAATTTAATGCTTTCATATAATCAGCATTCATAATGTGCTAACCGCCCCGGTTTATTGGATGTGGTTTCATGAACTTTTTTGTTTTGGAGTGTAGCTGTTTATGTTTTTTTTTTCACCTATTAACATCATCGGCAGGATAGTTAAGAGTTACAAAAAAAAAAAATATATGTTGTGATATCATTATGATGTGAATTTAGAAGTGTAAATCTTTTGACTTATATCAACCTCTTATTCGTAGGTACTGAAAGTTCTAAGAAGGCTGGTGGTCTCAGTGACTCAACGATTACGTGTGTCCAACCGAAGAATCTGTAAGCATTGTTTCTTCTTCGAATGCCGTGATCTATTTCAATTTGTTCCTAGATTGATTATATTGTATATTTTTAGTTTTTCTTCTATGCTCTGCCTTTGACTCTTGAATCAATTGTTTCTGTTGGTGTTTGCAGGTAATAAAGGTTGAAGTAACTATACCATTTTTCACGATAAAAACATGTGACTTTATGCGTTGGTAAGTTCCTGAAGCGCTGCCACAACCACATTCGGTGTTTTAGCGGCTGCTCACTTAAGTAGGTACAATTTGTGAAATGCTTAATATCTCAGCAGTGGATTCTAGAGAGAGAGAGAGAAAAAAAAACAAAAACAAAAAGAAAAAAAAAACAAAAAAAAAACAAAAAAAAACAGAAAAAAACTAATGTGTTATTTTACCTATAACTACTATTTTGTTTGCTGCAGATGTATGACAACGAGGGGTTGGCCTCTACATACAAGAGAATAGTGGTAGACTTGATTAACTCGATTTGCCAAAGAGAGAAATTTATGGTAAAGGTAACGTAAAGGTCATGTTCATTTATGTCATGTATAAAGTTTAGAACTTGATGTATAAAGATTGATTGAATTAATGTTGTTGTTTGTTTTGATAGAATGAAGGTTGTTGCAGCTTATTTATAGAATGGTATAACGATAAATGAACCAGATCCGCTCCATACGATGGCAGTAGGTCATTATCTGCAATGTTTGTTAGATGTGTCCGTAACCGGTAAAGGGAAGAGGAAACTGGACGATGTAGCAGCGCATGCGGGTAATGCTAACTTTATCATAAGTATGCGTTAGTATCTTGGGTTAGAGTTTCAGACATCTGTATGTTTATAGCGTCTTCTTTACGGTTTTCGTTTACAGGTAGCTATACAATGGCGGGCTGTACTTCCGCGCGTTTAGTGGGTAACCAACTTACGCCAGATGTAGTTTCGGTTTCTTATGCGGCTGCAGTTATCAATGCTGATACAGGTGTGTTGGCCACTGATTTTGTACTTTTTCCGTTCCCATTCGCCTGTATGTGGTATACAAGACTTATGAACCAACACTGGTATAGGTTAACATTGCGTATGGTGAGTGATGTGCTGCGTCCGATCTTCTGTGCGTCATTGTTTTTAAATTAGTATCATTCACGCGTGTGTTACAGTATATCTATCTTTTGGCTCTTTCAAACACCGATTATAGTTCACGGTGGTAATTTGCATTTTTCCGTTATTTTTACAGCTCAAAGTGATGTTCCGAGCAACAGCCTATTGAATATCACTGCGCAGGATGCTCAGTTCTCATACGCTTATGGATGTGGGTTTGATAATTTTTCACTGTATAATTTCTTTGGCTTATACCTGTAACGTGAGTGATTTAATTGTTTTTCAACCCGTTTGGCATGAATATGGGTAACAATAACTGCTGGCACTATTCTTACAGCTGGAACAAATGTGTCTGATTCCCATTGTCATGCCACGAGTATGCAGCCACGCCCATCTACAAGTGCTTATCAATGTGAGTTTAATATTTATCTGTCACCGTTGCAAAGTGCTACTTTCAGAATTTTTACTTTAAGTGGCAATCCAATCCAAACGTCATAACTAGATTAGTAGCTTTAAGCGATAGGCAGATTTGTAGCTTTAAGTGGCAATCCAAACACCATAACTAGATTAGCTGCTTTAATAAGCAAGCCCACCCCTTCAAAAAATAATGATCTTTTGATATTGTTGTTGTTAGGGATTGAATTCAAGTTCCAAGGAAAAGCTAATGCTAGGTCCTGCTTTGGATGCGACTGGAGTTCCATTACCGAAGGAAACACTTACTGCTACTAAGCAATCTTATGATGTTCTCCTTGGAGCTATTGTCGGGTTCGTACATAACCTCGAATAATGATGTTCTATTTGCTATATGTTTATTGGGTAGCACTAAATTTCAGGCCTTAAAAGCCTGAATAGTTTAAAAACTATGAAATATCTTTTGTTAGATTTGGAGTCATGTGCACATGATCAATGTATCTTTTTCATTGTACTGTAGGTATAAGTGGGATAAAAATGAGAAACGTTTGAAGCCCGAGACTGGATTGCTTCAGCTTCGTGATGAAATAGGCGAGGATCATTTGATGAGGGAGCAACGGAGTTTGAGGAAGTCGACAGGCCAATGGCGTACGAAAGAATGCCTTAGATGTGGGCCGAGTGGGTGGATCAGAACATAAACCAAAATCGCACCATGGTCATATTATATATCTGAATCGGTAATAATGTTTCTTTCAACAGTTGAGATATATTGTTACATTTCCAACATTATGGCACCTCAATAAGAAGACTACTGAAACTACTACAGATGGTAATGAAGATTTACAATATAGTTTTTGCCTNCGAAAGAATGCCTTAGATGTGGGCCGAGTGGGTGGATCAGAACATAAACCAAAATCGCACCATGGTCATATTATATATCTGAATCGGTAATAATGTTTCTTTCAACAGTTGAGATATATTGTTACATTTCCAACATTATGGCACCTCAATAAGAAGACTACTGAAACTACTACAGATGGTAATGAAGATTTACAATATAGTTTTTGCCTTTTTTGTATTCCGATTGCCTAAAATATTTGATGAAAAAGAAATAATTATACGGTAAGTTGTATTTTCTATTTTATCCCCTGCTTCGTCTAGGTGAGGTCCAAAACAACGTTTTCGTGACTTTAGGTTCGACCCAGTTCGTTTAGTTGAGGTAAACAACGCCCCGCCGCAACGCGGCGGCCCGTTGCCCACCTCGTTATTTAAGTAACTACATTAGAATGACTTTAAGTAATCAGTTAATTAGAAACAGTTTTGTGAAAAAGATATGTTGTAATTTGTTATGTGTTTCAACTTTGTATTTATTCAAATCAATCTATTTTCTAATAACAGTTTCAATCACCAAATCATGGATTCAAGTTCTAGTGCCGGCAATAATGCTAGCGGTAGTGTGCCCACAACCCAAGCTACCGATAAAGGGCCATTGTGGGAATATGTTACTAAAATTTCCAAGACCACCGAGACGGGAGGTACATGGAAATTTAGGTGTAATTTTTGTGAAGAAATAAAAACGGGGAGTTACTCTAGGGTGAGGGCTCATTTGCTTTAAATTTCTAACAAAGGAATTTCTACTTGTAAAAGAGTCAAACCAGAATCTTTGATAGAGATGAAAAATAAAGAAAAAGAATGTGAAGATGCCAAGTCAAATTCAGCCCCTAAAGATGTTCCTTTACCTTGTGGCGGATCAGATTTCGAAAACACACTTAAGAAGAGAAAATCAAGCTCCTCTCCATTGGTTAGATCTTTTGATGTTGATACCAGAACTCAACTTGATCAAGAAATTGCTCGAATGTTTTTTACTGGTGGGTTGCCATTCAATCTTGCAAGAAATCCACACTACATGAGGGCTTTCACATTTGCAGCAAATCATATTTTGGATGGTTATGTACCTCCAGGATACAACAAATTAAGAACTACCTTACTTCAACAAGAAAAAAGTAATGTTGAGAGATTATTAAAACCGATCAAAGAGACTTGGCGAGAGAAAGGGGTGACGATTGTGACAGATGGGTGGAGCGACCCACAGTGAAGACCAATCATTAATTTTATGGCAACTTGTGGAAATGGTCCTATGTTTATTAAAGCGGTCAACTGCATGGGGGAAGTCAAAAAAAGTGAATTCATCGCTAGTTTAATGAAAGAAGTCATAGATGAGATTGGACATCAAAACGTGGTTCAAATCATTACTGATAATGCAGCAAATTGTAAAGGTGCTGGGGAAATAATTGAAGGTCTTTACCTACAAATCTATTGGACACCATGTGTGGTTCATACTCTCAATCTTGCCCTTAAAAATATTTGTGCCGCTAAAAATACCGAAAATAATTATGAAGTGTATGATGAATGTCACTGGATCACCGAAGTCCATGAAGATGCGATGCAAATAAAAAATTTCATTATGAATCACACCATGAGATTGTCCATGTATAACAGGTTTAGTTCTCTTAAGTTACTTTCTGTGGCAGACACTCGCTTTGCTTCGACTATTGTGATGCTGAAGAGGTTTAAGTTCATTAAACGTTCACTAGAGACTATGGTGATGAGTGAAGAATGGGCATCTTATCGAGACGATGACCAAGAAAAAGCTCGATTTGTTAGGGATAAGGTGTTAAATGAATATTGGTGGGATCAAGTGACGTACATTCTTAATTTTACCGCACCTATATATGATATGGTACGAGCTTGTGATACTGATAGACCGTGCCTTCATTTGGTTTATGAAATGTGGGATTCCATGGTTGAGAAAGTGAAGGTTGAAATTTACAAGCACGAAGATAAAGCTCTTGACATGTTCAGTTCTTTCTATGACGTGGTGCATGATATTCTTATAGCTCGATGGACAAAGAGTTCGACACCACTTCATTGTTTAGCTCACTATTTGAACCCCAGGTATTTCTTGTTTGATTTGACATTCATTCATAAACTTTAGTTTCTTTTTCTGCTCATAATGCTTTTTTGTTTATATATTTCTTATAGGTTTTATAGTGAGGAGTGGCTTAATGAGGATCGCGCTAGACTCCCTCCTCATACAGATGGGGATGTCTCCTATGGAAGACAGTTATGTTTTCGAAGACTCTACCCAAATGATGAGGATTATGATAAAGTTTTATACGATTATGCTGATTTTTCGCTTAAGTCAGGGCCTTTTTCCGATGTTACCTCTCTTTCTAAGAGGGGAACTACAGATGCTAAACGTTGGTGGGCCAATTTTGGAGCAAAAACACCTTTGCTTCAGGCATTGGCTTTTAGAGTTCTTGGCCAACCAACATCGTCATCTTGTTGTGAGCGCAATTGGAGCACTTACTCTTTTATTCACTCATTGAGAAGAAATAAGTTGACACCAAAGCGTGCTGAGGATTTGGTATTTATCCACAATAATTTACGTCTTTTGTCACGGAACACTGATGAATATAACGAAGAGAAAACCATGATATGGGATGTTGGTGGAGACGACTTTGGTACAATGGAGGATACAGGGTTTTTAGAGTTAGCGAGTCTCTCACTTGATGAGCCAGAATTGGAGAGAGTTTTTTTCACCGAGGATACAACAACTAATTGATGTTTTTTTTTTTTTTTTTTTTTTTTACTTTAATGTTCTTTAGGAAGACAATTTGATGTTTAAGAGTTTTTAATTAATGATTATGAGTAATATTTGTTCGGATTTTAGAATGTTATGTATTTTTATAAAGACAATTTTCCATATACTAAAATATTATAATAAAACACCTTGACGTTTCCTTGCCGTTTCCGTTTCTTGAATTTTAGGATGTTGCCGTTTCCCGGTACCCGTACCCGTCCCCGTTCCCGTTTCCGTCCCCGTGCTACTTAGGCATGGACAAAGATGGTGTTGCAAAATAAAAAGAAGACATGCCTTGGTACTAGAGCTTTTATTTCGCATGTTTTATTTTGTTTCCTCAAACATGATAAAGTTGATAATTGTAACTTGTAAGAGGAGCATGATAAAGTTGATAATTGTAACTTATGCAAGGGGCAGGTTGCTTCTTCTTCTTCTCTTTGGACTAAGCAACTTAAACAGAAACTGCATAGTACGTAGTAGTTGGAAGAGTGAGCAAGGAGATAATTTAAGTTTGTTTATATATGCATGTAATTCAGAGAGATTAACTTTGTACATGTATTCATACATTAGATTGGATCAAATACTTATTCATAAATTTTATTGAACCCTTTTGAATAGCAAGTACTGTGAAAACTTGATAAAATATTTACTTCGTAATAAGTGTTTTATTAGTCAAATACTTTATGATATATTTTTTGTTGTTTATTCTTTTGTAATTTTCATTTGACGTATGTGTCAATGCTGCGTTATTAGTTGTTCATTGAGGTCTTTTTTTAGGCTACAAATCTGTTCTTTGAAAGGTATTTAACTGAATTAATTGTTTGTGTATTAGATATTTTCAGTTGGTGTATGTATGAGTTTTGGATGGAGAATGAACGTGAATTGAATATCCAAATGAAAAAATGTTCAACTAGAGACAAATTTAACTTTTCCACAAACCACATAGAAGTAGAAAAACTTGTTGTGGGTATGGTGTGGAGAGGTATGGTCGGTATGGTGTGGCTGCATTATGTTACGTAGAGTGAAGGGCAAATGGGTTGTGTTGTCACATCTATTCTTTTATATATCATGTAGATGTAGTACTTCTATTATTCTATAGTTCCATGATAAGCATAATTTTTATTAAAATAAAGGTGTTACAGTAAAGGAAAGGAAAGAAATAATGATTTGAAAGATATGGTTGGGTGCTTGTGTTGAAATATTGCAAGATAACTCTCTATTAGCGTTTGCTATATGATTTAACATGTACAATATTGTGTCTTAACAATTGTAAGTTGTGGATGTAAAATCAAATAATGAAGAATGTCAGAAAATAAAAGGCTTGTGGGTTTGGTAATAGGATTATAGGAGTATGGGACAAACAATTAAACATCATTGTCCATCGACTATTTTTACTTTTCTTTTACTTCTATTTGTCAATTTACACTTCTAAGAGGGGGAGGTGCAATGCTCGTGCCTCTTCGTTTGTGGGTGTGCTGTAAGCCATCATATATGTAGACATTAGCATCAGATATTCATGATGAACACATTCAACTATTATGCCACAAGATCTTAGAATACGATAATAACCACATAAGTACATAAACGAGTAAAACATACCCGAATCGGAAGCGCATGTCAACATGATATAGAAACACTTGAACACGACTAGTATCTCTCCCTTGACCCACTTAAGTGTAGAGAGCTTGATGGATAGCTACGTCATTCTACTTGTTGTGTCTTTTGGGTAGAGAGAGGAATAGGCATATATATAGGCTTAAGAGTTAGTATGTCCATCAATACTAAAACGGTCAAGACTTAAAGTACCATTAGGAGCAATCATTATAATTTTGAATTATTTGATTACATAATAAGTATACATTTAAGTATATGTAACCTACAATTCAATATGAGATGATAATGAGACATAATAACATGTCACATTCTTACATGTGCACCAAAGGTATCTCCGGAATTAGAGAAAAAAAGCAATAGGGCCCTCCGGAATTAGACACCAAAGGTATCTATCCTCACTACTATAGGTTTGTGGGTGTGCATTCATATATTGATTCCTATATTTATCAACCAAACTCATTATATGGATTTTATTGTCATTCCATTATTCCCATAGGCATGTACCAAACACACCCTAAAAGAGAATAAAAGTGGTATCTATAGGAATAACTAGCAAAAGGAACCTCTCCACTAGGGGTGTAAACGAGTCGAGCTTTTAACGAGCTACTCGAGCTCGTTTAACTCGAGTCGAGCTTGATAATTTTCGAGCTCGAGTCGAGCTCAAACAAAATTTAGAGCTCGAATAATTTCACGAGCCGAGCTTTTAAAACTTATATTTAGCTCGGCTCGTTCGAAAGCTCGTTTAGTTATTCGAGCCGAACGAGCCAAACGAGTTACTTGAGCTAAACGAGCCGAACGAGCTAATCGAGCTAAATATGTAGTTTCAAAGTATTTTAGTTTTAAGTTTTTTTATTACTATAAGTATTAGGTTAAATTTAAAACCAAAACTAGCAAGATGTTAATCTTCAATCACATAAAAGATCTACACTTTAGTTTATATATAAAATATACATACAAACTAATAAGCTTGAGCTTTTATTTTTATAGACCCCACATTGCCTTCCTTTTGTTTCACTCTTCCAATGTGGGATGTGAAATAAAATCCTTTTTCTTTTCTTTTTTCATTCAAACTTACAGTATTACTTGTATTTTTAATATGTATGAATAAGTTAAATGTGATAAATAAATTGTTACTCATATATATTGATCATATAATGGTTAATATTTGTTTTATGCTAGTTAAGAGTTTTATAAAGAAGTAACTAATATGTTTAATAAACTCTTTATCAAATATATAAATGAATTAAATCCAATCATAAATACCACTAAATAAGAATTATGAATCATTAGATGATTTCAACGAATCTCGCTCGTATGGCTCACGTGATGTTGAGAGTTATATTAAGGTTTTTGTGATTATAAAACAACATATGTATGTATATTGTATATAAACGATCCCTTTCTATGATTTTCATGCTTACGCACATAAAAGACACATACGATGAAATTCAGATATGTGTTATCACATGTGACACATATATATGATACTCAAATATGTATAGACACATAGACACGTACGTATGAAAGCCAAATATGTATGGACACACACATATGAAATACATAAGTCCGGCCAATATTTACATATAAAGACACATATTTGAAATATATACATATGCATAAACTCATTGTGAGGTTGCTAAAAGCAGTTGGTTCATGATTCTTAAACGATATAACATAAACAACGTTATCCATGGTTCTTAGACAATAGAACATAAACAACGTTATCATCTTCGATCAATCTGATGATGAAACACGGAGATTGTTGTTGGTAATATTCTTGTAGAAACTCTTATTCTGATTTTATGAACTGACTAACTCTTACACTCGTAAATTCGCATGTCAACTAGTTAAGATATTTATGACAATGGTTTATTGATTATAATCCATTACATGTGAATACAAATATGTTTATGTATACACATATAATGTCTCTCATATGAGCATTTATCCATACAAACACGCATATACATTCTTACATATGATACACACATACATTTACAAGAGACACATGAAGATACATAAATACACAATACACATACACATACACATAACTGACTTGGTTCACGACCCAAACAATTCATAATTTACTTGAGCTCATTAAATAATTTATGATCTTGACTCTAGCTCGAATAACAAAAGTTCCTCGACCAATTTCATGAATCGAGCTTACAAAATTATATACTTGGCTATACTCACTCGAAAATCATGTATATAAAAAGAGGTAAAACATATGCTAGGGAATCATATATGATACAAGTATATCAATTATATATTCTTTATGAACCTTAATTAATCATTTATTTTATTCTTTTAGCATCAATTTTTTGTTTTTTTTCTATTATTAGATCAAGCGTATTAACTTTATTATTTAGTTTAATTAGTAGATTTGTTAGCATAAGTTAATGAAAAAAATATCATATTTTTAATTAAGAATTATAATTATAATAGAAAATGTAACAATATAAAATTTATGTTTTGAAAATTATGTGAAGTAGTTGTATTTTGCCTAATCAAAGAAACAAGATGAAAAGTATCCCACATTGAAAATAATAAGAAAAGTGAAGAGAGATGGATACTATAAAACAAAGAACCATTTCATTTTTCATAAACAACTACATCTACTTGAAATTATAAAAAAAATAAGCATGATTGTTATACACTTTTTTGCTTCAAATGCAAACTAGTGTTTATTATGAGTTACATAAACTTTAATTTAATATTAGAACAATTTTTATAATCGTAAACGAGCTTTCGAGCTCGAGCTTGAGTTAATAAACGAGCTTTTCAAGTTCGATCTTCTATACGAGCATATTAAGCTTGAAAGTTATTTTATTAGAGGATTAAAAAAAAAGTTAAAAATTTCAAACGAGCTTCGAGCTCGAGTTCGAACAACAGCAAAATATTCGAGCTCGAGCCGAGCAGTTAATAAACGAGCCTAGCTCGTTTAGGCCAAAACTCGACTCGGCTCGGATCGTTTACACCCATACTCTCCACACTTTTTTTCATTCTATGCCTAGGAAAACCCACATTTTAGTATTCAACCCAACACTATCAATCAATATCATTGTCATTCCATGGGGTTAAAACCTTCAAACCAAACGCTTCCTTAATCTATATGTGGTATTTTTATTAATCAAGAATAAGGTATTTTTATAAATCAAGATTCAAGGTAGATATGTATGCATATCATCTTTAATGATTGTTGAAGAGACATTTGTAAAGAGATATGTGGTACTTTTATTAATCAATAATAAGGTATTTTTATAAATCAAGATTCAAGGTAGATATGTCTGCATATCATCTTTAGTGATTGTTGAAGAGACATTAATAGATATGTATAGACATCAATTATTTTGTTCATAATAAGTGAATAAACAAATATCCTTATAAATGATTCTATTTAGAACATATACCAACTTTTTTTATACTTTTAATAAATAAAATGATATAGGATGGTGAAAACAGCCGATTAAAGTACCTCTCAGACAAAATGATGTCAATACTCTTAATAATACACTTCAAAACGACTTTATTAGATTCGTACATTTTTTTATTTTTTATTTTCAGTTTTTGCCTTTCTAGTCTAATTCAAGTACTTCATTGCACTTTTTATTTCTATTTCTAGTTAAATACAAGAACTTATTCAGTGTTTTTTTACCTACTCGATAGCTGATAACTATACATATTTTTTGTTCCGTACCTTTATCTTATTATTAAACTTTATAAAATTACCATACACTTCAAAACAACTTTATCAGATTATTAAACTTTATAAAATTACCATGCACTTCAAAACAACTTTATCATATTTGTACATTTTGTTTTTTTGTTTTTTTTGTTTTTTTAATTTTCAGTTTTTTTGTCCTTTTTTGTCGAATTCTAGTACTTCAACCGTACTTTTTATTGTCTTTTATAGTCAAATGCTAGTATTTATTCAATATTTTTGTCTTTTAATAGTTTTGTCTTGTTAAACTTTATAACCTTAACCCCTGAACGACACACTTCAAAACAACTAATATTCGTACTTTTTTATGTTTCAGTAGTTATACATCGTATACAAATAATGGTATAAAATTTAACACAATCATACTTTACAAACACCAAAAGTTTCATTAACTGGTTTATAAAATTCAGGATTTAACACAAGTAAAAGGTGTGGCTATACTAATGGGTTCATAAAAGTTTACGGACAAATTGGATAAAAGACGTGGGATTTGAAAATGTTAGCAAAAATATCAAGCATCATTCGTTATTTAGTTTCGAAATATGACAAATACATCATCTTTTAACATGGAACAAGTATGAAATTTTATGCTACTACAGTTTTTCTCTCAATTTTACATGTAACTCTTTATAACGTTTTTAGAGAATGACAAAACAAAACATATAGAGATTTTGTAAAGGCTCAAAATCATAGACGTGTTATTGATAGCTGCAATTATGAAAGTTGCAAAGCGGATAAAATCTCACTTTACTTTCATTCAGTTTTGTCATGCCAATCAACCAAAGTCTTTTTATCTAAAAGAAATCTTCACAACATATTTGAAATCTCTTCAGATTTCTAAACATATTTTATAAAAATGTGAAAACATGTTCGGTTATGGCAAGATCCTACCCGAAATCAACCAAGTTCCCGCCATCATAAAATCCCACCATCTGAACACACCAGAAACCGGCTAGTAAAATAATAGACAACAAACACCATGTTCAGTTATACCACTAACCAAAACCAAAGTATCTACAAAAAAATAACATGTATACAAAAATCCAGATAAACCAAACAATCAAATCAAGCCAACAACAATTCTTATGATTCTTTGTCACTATAGTGGTAGGTCAAGAGCAAAATATTGACAAGATCATGAACAATATAGCCAAATTGATCCTTGATTGTAAAAAGACTACCAATCTTGTTACTTAGAACAGGGTAAGAAAAAAAGGACTTTCAAGAATGAACTCTAAATCACAAAATAACCGCAGAAACAATACCAAGAACAACCCAGAATCCAAGACTCACCAGACCTTGGAAACCCTAATTTATCAAAATAAGGAATTTTCACCAAACCTTCAAATTAACCAAAATAACTACTAATCTATTGACTAACAACCATTAATCGATCAATAGAAGCCTTTAA
>LBNU01004243.1:37801-71150 GCA_014162995.1 Artemisia annua | reverse complement strand
ACACCACGATATATACTGGTTCGGGATGGGGGGTTTATACCATCCGTACGTCTAGTTGCGAATCCACGACACCGATACTATTTACTCTAGTATAATCCTTTCGGTGGGACTATAAACTGTTACAACTTCACTCCACCAATACTCAACAATATTGGTGCTCACAAAGAAAGACTACTCCCAACGGTATTCCGCCCTCGGAAACCACCCAAAAGAATCTCGTGACTCGACTTACACTTGGTCACTAAGACCTCTTACCAAAAAACTTCCACCCGGAAATGGAGGGATTTGAACATCTCGCGATTTTCTTCGCGATTATCCTTGATGGCATTAAGCATATCAATTGTATTTTCACAACAAATAGCATGATTCCCTTCACGAAGCTTTGGGCTTAAGGGCTTCCTTATATTATCCCAAATCTTTTCATCACCAATACCCCTAAATGGAGAAGTAGTGATTTGCTCATTGTTAGGATTCGCCCAAATGTCATCTTGTAATAGAGTATCTAGGTTGATTTGTTGATTGTTTTTAACTAAGAAGCCTTTACCCATTCCAACTTTCATTGTTGGGGCTTCCGGGACAACATTGTTGTTGACAATTTCTTGACTTCCATTGTGAGCACTCAAAGAGTTAGACTCACTACTTAAGAGTATGAGATTGTCAAGAACATTGTTTGGAGATGTTGGTTGATTACTCATTTTTGTTGGATTGAAGTTTTAGATTGTCATTTTTAATGAAGTGATCCAATCTAAATAAGAATGAGATGTAATTGGGTATGATTATCATTTTCTATAGTAAAAAACGGGCGTAAACGTAAAAAACGGTCAAAAAGGTAAAAAAAAACGTAAAAAACCGGATGAAAATGTAAAAAAAATGGAGGAAAACGTAAAAAAAACAGAAGAAAACGTAAAAAAAACCGGGTGAAAACGTAAAAAACGGAAGAAAACATAAAAAGCCGGGTGAAAACGTAAAAAAACGGGCGTAAACGTAAAAAACGGATGAAAACGTAAAAAAGCTGAAGAAGACGTAAAAAACCGGGTGAAAACGTAAAAAACGGACGAAAACGTAAAAAAAATGGACGAAAACGTAAAAAAACATGCGAAAACATAAAAAAACGGACAAAAACGTAAAAGAATAGGCGAAAACGTAAAAAAACGGAAGAAAACGTAAAAAACCAAGTGAAAACGTAAAAAACGAGCGTAAACATAAAAATAAATGGACGAAAACGAAAAAAACGGGAGAAAACGTAAAAAAGGACTAACGGTGCAAATGTGTTCTATCTCGTTAGGAGATAACGGAGAAAAATTTTGCACCGTTAGTCCTTATTTTAACTGAGGGATGTATATTGGTTCACTTTTACTAACGGAGGGATGTATTTGTTGCAACTTTTTCGAGAGGGATGTATGGTGCGAAATTGGGTAAACCACATGGATGTATTTTGAAGTTTACTCTTTACAAAGATATACACCATCATGAGTAACGCACTTGAGGCGCCACTTGAAGGTGTATTTGGATCTAGGAAGAGTGGCAAACCTATAATTGCAATGACAAATCAGTCAGGAGAAGAAGACTACAAACTTTTTGAATACGAACCCAACTCCGGACAAGTCAATCATATTGGGATTTCTGCAGAACAATCCTCGTTTTATGTGAGTTCCTATATGGAGACACTACTTTTGCTTGATTCCTGAGATTGTGTATCTACTCTGACGCAAATGAGGACGAAGATAATGTCAATGTTGCAAACTTGGAGCTAACAAAGTAATGCAGTATGGCGATTGAAATTAATGAAAAGTAAGATGCGTTACTTATAGATTGATGCTCAACTCCAGTGGCAATATCAATGTTTTTAACTATAGGTGATGTAGAATATAAACATAAAAGAAACATATAAACGCAGCGGATAACATCACCATACAAGGATCCATATAGCCATATGATCAATCAAATAATAAACAACAACATGTTATACCTTTGTAGCGTGATCGGTAGAATCATATGGAGACCATCACCAACACCACGAATCACCAATGAAACCCAAATGATCAAAATAGATCACCTCTATGATATGTCCACACTACACGTCCTTGATCACCAATTAGATGCTAGTCTTACCACGTAACAATGATCCTAGCAACCACCTTCATAAGATAGAGCCAAGTAAAGATCAAAATCAAAAACCTAGATGGGAATTTAATTTTGACCGTCACCTTTTGAGAGGAGGGGGAGGCCATAATTTTCCATTAGGTTAAAAATGATTAAGTGTAAAAGATTTGACCTAAACCCTTTTGATCTAATCCTTTTACAACTTACACCTTGCACCTTGAAATTAGCTCCATGAACCCTTCCAACCCTCCCCTTAGGCCTGCCATTCTATGGACCCACAATGGGCTTGCCCATTGTTGGTCCACTCCAAAAACGCTAAGTCTAACTTAGTATTTAATGGCCCGTTATAGATCCCGAGTTACGTAGTCGTTTATATATTGTAAATACGATAAATACAATCTATAAAATGGTGTCTCTGTGTATAAGTGTGTGACCCCATAGGCTCACATATGTCTAGCCATATAATTATTTATTATGACACGAGCATACTCCAACAGCTCCCACTTGCGACGTCATAATAATCAAGTAATTATACAAGCAAAGGTTAGCGTCTAGCAACACGCCAATGCCCCTAGAAATATGTGAGGGAAGTTTCTTAAACGTCTCATTTAAATGGTTTATATGTCATCCATCCTTTTGTTACAGATACTATGTTGAACACTAGACATGGATCAAAGTCATTCTAATTGTTCAACTATTATGTTTCTCGATCTAGATATTGAACAAGATTACCAAGTGAATTAAGATTCATCTTAATCTCATTTGGGTACGGCCATACAAACATCTGTTCAATTCATCGAGGGGCCCAATAGTATCTAACTCCATGACATGTGGAGGAACAAATCCTATTTTGACTGCACGTGTCATTCATGTATTTCAAATCACTCCTGAAAATGGTTTTTATAACTACCTTATTCAGGACAGCGTTTAACCATATCAAAGAATAAAATTCCACACATGCAAGACCTACTTGCATCTCAAGTCTAAGGATAAGAGACATAACCATTTGCGAGATTCACTATTGACGCCGATCCATGCAGTGAATACTCGAAGGTTGGGTCAGTCCAATGTTCATCACAATGAACAACATGTGAGTTTGGTGGAAACATCAATTAATATTTATTCTAAATAAATATCACCAACACGCTCACATTTGCCTTAATTCGATGATACTCCCGTATCGTCAACTGGCAATGGACAACTTTAGAATAAATAAATTTATCCATGGATTAAACATGCAAATATAGAACACAGTAGTACAAATGAAGACGATTATACCCGGTATATCAATTCATTATATAATACGACTGCTTACAGTTCCATTATCCAAATACTAAAGACAGATATGCACAAGACTACATATAGATCGGAATCCGATGTTTCCACCATGATCAATTTTGTTGTGCAAGACAACAAGTAGTCATCTGAGTAAACTTTGAGAATACTTGTTTCAAAATTCGAAATGTTTTGAATGATGATTGCCCTTTTGTATGTGTGCATTCAAGTACAATACGATTATTGCAACAATACATTCCATAGTGTGTTTGAAGCTAGCAAACACCTACTTTAGACAATCATAATGACAGTTTCCCAAACTGTAAAGTATTCTTATTCTTTTAATGTATAATGCATTAATGCTCTCAATCGTGCACATCTAGCCAGCGATTTCATCATTCATGATGACATCCTACCACGACTAGAGTTAAGAATCATCTTAGTTAAATAAGCATCAGAGTATGCAAACAAAACAAAGCTCCTCAAATATCCGTAAATGTTTGAACATATCTTTGGTCCTTGTAGGTCCATTATAATGTTCGTTTAACAATTATCTAATGACCTTCACTTAGATATTTGTTGTTATCACCTCATCTTGCATTCATGCAAATAATATAAAAAGTCCAATGCGTAATATGACTTACATAATGAATCCTTTAGTTAAACTTAAGGTCTCCATTCATGCGTTCAATTTCATCAGGTGAGATTGATCATTGAGAATCCCCTTAATAATGTGTCATATTGTGTTAGACTCAATAACCGCTTATATTTATTTTCATAACCATATGTAACAAGGTCATATGTTTTATTTTCTAAATCTCTTAAGAGAAACTTCATTCCAAACAAAGGATTAAAATCTAGCTTAGATGGAATATTGTTTCTAATATATATGTTACCGACATTGAGATTTATGAAAATAAGTACAATGCTCCTACTTGCTCTCAGTGTACTCTGGAGTAATCTTATTTAATTAAAATCAAATTAATGATTAACTTAAGATCTCAGCTCCTAGATGCATGATCTGATCCACACTTGGATTCTTATCTTTTGTATGCACAACAAAGATTATATGGATTCATAAACCCTTTTGATTACTCATCGTCCTCGCAAGGTAATCAACAAGAAAAGTGTTTTGAAATCCTTTTGTCATATTTCATTTGCATGAAAACAGGTATGACAATTAATGTGTGTACAAGTTTGCCCTTTTGAGTATTCATATCAAGAAACTCATTTTATACCTCACAGTCTAACTGATTGGTACGAGATCAATCAAGCTCCATGAGTGATTATTTTCAAAGGACTGCATCTTAACATTCATAGTTTTGAGCTATTCATCAGATTCAAGATCTGATAATGCATCTCTTTAGTTAGTAGGTTCACTATGATCCTCCAACTTATGTTCCTTAACATTGATATAAAAACTATATCATTCAGGTGCTAGGGGTATCCTTGCGGATTTATGAATGAGAGATATCAATCTATGGTTTAACATATGCATGTTCAACCTTAGTATGACATTAGCAAGTGTACTCAGAAGGTTGTGTATTTAGCTCTTGAATAACTTCAAGATCTACAGGTGCTCCCACTTGCTTTTGTAAGTGGGGACTAATCTCCATGTACTCAGCATCTTGATTAACAATAAATTGTTTTCAAGTGGGACATCCAAAATACATCGTTAGTTCTTGACTAGTTTGTTAATTACTTATTCTTAGGTACTTAACAAATTCAGAACTTCAATCAAGACATAATGGGATTCATCCCATGCCATAATACAATGGAGTCTAAAATTCCTTCTGGGTTTGAACGATATTGAGTGTACACTTGGCACATTCAATTTTCTAACCTTGATAGGTTTTGGAGGTTAAACAGTTTAAGTCATCAAATATCAAACAATATCTATAGAGTTTGATTTTCCATTATGGACATACCCTAAAGTTGTGGTATTCCATGATAATTAATGCTGTGAGACTGTCCCACAACCCATTAGATGAACTTATACTCTTTGGCTTACATATCTGCCAACCAAGTCAAACTAGATGGCATCAATAGTATTTTAGCCTAATGCATACTTTATATTATAAATCTTTGACCAAGTCAATGACTTCATGTGCATGTTTTGACTAGAAAACATAAACATTAAATATTTTATTATACGTCGTAAGTGTACATGTCTTAACAAGAAGACATAACAAGTTAACGTCTTTACTTTACGTTATAAGTCTTTCAACAATTAACGGAATTGATGTTTGTGTCTTTACAAGAGACCTAAACATATTCAACTAAAGTAATTATGAGTACCGTCTAAATGGCCTCAATAGTAATTTCAAGTTAATTTCATACTTCATGATTATGAATTTACAAGAAGACATAATCATATTTACTAAACAATTCAGCGAATATGTTGAAGTAGCTTTTCATGTTATCTTGACATTTTTTCTAATTAGGGCAACATACATTTTATGTGTATAAGTCCTAGTAGAACCTTAGTTTTCTTACCTTGCAGTCAAGAAAAACGTTAGTCATATTGTTATATGTTGTACCTTGCACACAATTAAGATTTCTCCCACTTGTGCATGGCACAACATCATGCAAGTAAATATGACAGTGTCATAGATAACATCTGATTTTAGTCAAAATCAAAGTATAGATGTGTAGAACCTATATTGTTTTTATAATGAATCATGCATAACAATTTTATTGACAACATTTCAGGAAGCAACATCAGGAACGAGACAAGTTATCTTATAAAATTTATGCAATGGTTCTCATAAAAACTATGATGCTTAACATGCGGAAAGTAATGTATTATTTCAAGACAATCTAGAAATAAGATGGGCAACTTGTAAGTTAATAGAGCTTACAGCTCCCACTGGATTAGAGAACATTACATGTGTTTCGTCACCAGTAATACGATTACGTAGCTCCCACTGGATTAGACAACGTTATAAGTGTTACATCACCAGTGGAGAGTGAGTGACGATTGGATACTTTCCTTCTTTCTTTGAATATCTACACATTATTGCTAATGTGAGTCACTTTGACTAGTAAACATGTACTTAGGTATTCAAGGAAGTGCATCAAGTTCTAACATATAGATGATGGGCTAGCCATCATTTTTAACTTAGAAAATAGGCATGCATTTCCTCCATGTTTATTGGGTTAATACACATTGCTAGGTAATCATGCTAGTAATTGCCTTTACCACTATGCGGTATATTGATATTTCCATTTTCTAATTATTTAAACTCATTTTAGTTTGGTAGCTATAGAAAACGTGTTCTCTAGTTATCCAAATATCTTATATTTCTTCAAGGTTTCAAAACCGGAACTAGGGTTATAAAAGTAACTTGAAAGAATAAGATGTGCTAACATACTTAACCGTTTTGTCTTTTACAAGACATCACGATTTCTAGAGTATGTATGCTTTGAGTTTGATTAGAATTAGGACAATTCAAATATTCCTATTATAGCTTTTCCTCATAAAGAAAAAGGATAGGAACAAGTCTCTTTCTTACAAGGGAAGGAAGACTTAGTTTGATCCTTTTAACAAGAAAAGAACAAACTCTTGTTTACGGTTTGAGTTGCATTAATTCATTAATTGAATTTACAAAGTTCATTATTTAGTATTTTCGATAATTATCCTTTTATAAATTAATTACCCCATGTTTACAATTTAAAACAATTAATTTACGAAAAGGCTAAGATCCACATTGTGCTTCTACTATCACATCAGTTGATCTGCTAGCAATAGTAGATTCAATTGGTAGGCGACGATCACCAATTGTATTACATGTACAACTCTTAGATCCTTATGGGACTCATGGCATCTAGTGTCAAACAACTAGTGTCATGTAGGCATGTTTAGTCCCATCCTTGCCTCGGGTCAAGGTCTCACCGCTTAACTCGATTAAGTCATCCAATTTGAGAACGTGTGAGAATATATCTAGGTCCCACGCATAGAGAATAGTCACCTTGGGTTACAATTCAACCTAGGTCCCACGCATAGGCAAAAAGTAATTGCAAGTGTTCTTAAAATTGGACGGCATGACTTAAATTTTGACGGGTAAAAGTTTTGATGTGAATCAAAAGGTGTACGAAAGGAGCATGCATTCATCCTTCGTAGCACAAGTTAAAAACTTTTCTTAACTTAAGTCTAATCATTGTTTTAATTTATGTGTGTCGAGTTGTCCATTTTCAAGATTAATATTCATCCTACGTGGATAATCAGTATTGGACAATACATAAATAGAATAACATACATCACATGTTTAAGTGTTATTTTTAAAACCAATGATTTCAAGTTTCAAAAACTTAGTTAAACTAAATCAAAAGACTTAGTTTGAAGATGGTTTGTGTTTCGTTTTAAGTTTATAGAAAACTATTTGCAATTTACATATGATCACAAGATATATAAAAAGCACAAACAAACACACAACCACAATATGCAAAGCCTCAACCGATGAAAAAACCTATGCTTGGTCTCGTGAGCCATCACGAGAACCAAGAGTCAACTAGGTACAAACCACACAACCACACGGAGGGCTCCCACTTGCTCCAAGACAATCAAGAGCAAGTGAAAACCCCATGATGCACATGAAGGATAGTTGCTGTCTTTCCAGAATTTCTGTGTTCGGAGGCCCAATAGACATAGAAGGAGGCTTCCCCGGGCTTAGCTCAAAACTAGAAAGTTGTAGGCCCATGTCTTGTGCACCTGCAAAAAAAATTTTAGCCTCTAACTCCTTACCAATCACCGGGAAAAGCAAAAAATACTGCAGCTTGTTCCAGCAGCTATTTTCAGCAAAAATGTCTTTAACTCTTTCGCCTTTCACCACCAAGCCACGATTACATTATATTGAAAGTAAAATACAACTACTCTACTTTTAATCTACTGTAAAAGTGCCCAAACAATGGCTACAACCAAAAGAATATTATTACATAAATGCCGAAACAATGGCAAAAAAAACCCCAAAACACGAAATTAAACAACATCCACAACCATTCAATGCACAAGTGGTCTAGGTTTTCATCGGCTTTGCATATAAACATAATAATACCATAAAATTATGAATAAAACATGGTGTTGGCTAATTCCATGGACAAACATGCATGTATTTGCCATGGATGCAAAAATAATTAACAAGAATTAAAGATTTATCCAATGAAACGAAGAAATTAATTAACAATAATTAAAACCCTGATTGGTACACGTGTGAATTGGCCTTAGGTTCATAACCCACTGATATTAGGACATTCTTAACATTATTTTGCCACAGAAAATGAAGCCTTAGGAGCTGATTTGAAATCGTTTCATAAATCGATCAAAAACACGCGTTTTAGGTCATTTTACACGTACCGGACAAGTATACCAATCAACATATGACTGAGGTCCAGATATGACACCATACTGAACCCACACCATTCAGAGAAAGTTTGACTTTACAAGATACTGACACTCTATGTAGTTTCAAACGTTTCCCGCCTATTCTTCAGGCTTCATGTCATTAATCTTCAGTCTTTAGCTTTTGTTGCTTCAGTGAGGAATAACTTGGGATTCAGTGAGTTATTGTCATCACTCACTGAATCCATCACCTTCTTCTTTGGCTTAGGTGCCAATCACTGAGAATCCGCCTCACTGAATGGAAAGCTTTTCTTCATAAGCTTGTTCCAAGCATCTTGAAGATGACTCACTGAGTGACTGTTCACTCAGTGACTTGATTGTGTTAAAGATAGTTAAACACTTAGGTTATTTTATGTTCAAATCCTAGTTTACGAGAGTTTGGGAATTCAGTGACCCAACACAATGACAAATCAGTCAGGAGAAGAAGACTACGAACTTTTTGAATACGAACCCAACTCCGGACATGTCAATCATATTGGGATTTCTGCAGAACAATCCTCGTTTTATGTGAGTTCCTATACGGAGACACTACTTTTGCTTGATTCCTGAGATTGTGTATCTACTCTGACGCAAATGAGGACGAAGATAATGTCAATGTTGCAAACTTGGAGCTAACAAAGTAATGCAGTATGGCGATTGAAGTTAATGAAAAGTAAGATGCGTTACTTGTAGATTGATGCTCAACTCCAGAGGCAATATCAATGTTTTTAACATCTACTATGGTACTGCTTAGTTGAAGTCAAGAAAAACTGAAATGATTGCATTTTACTTGAAATCAAACAAATTATATCAAATAAAGAGGGTGTGAATGTGACAATATTTTCTTTGACAGTCTAAGCAAGGCCATCCAAAATTTTCATCGTTTCATGTTTTATTGGCTTTGCTTTATTTTCTAAATTTATCATCTAAGCAGTATGAAATCGACATAGCATATGGTTGATTGTTAAGTGTTTATATATGATGATCCATCTATCCATCAGGTATTAGTCCCACCAGCTTTAGTTAATTCTCTTCGTTCTCATGGCATAGCTGAGTTGAAATTGCCTGAACAAGTTTGAAAATCAAGTAATAATATCAGGAGATTGGTACATTATCCGAATCGTAGCTCCATATTGCATAGAAACTTCTTACATTGCTGATTATGCATCAAGTTTGCTTTCATGTAATACAAGGTTTTAGCATTGGATTAGCCATATTCACATGTCCTTAAGATTATTAGGTTACCAATTGTTCTGTTTATCCAGTGAAAATTGCTTATAAGCACATTTTACTATAGACATAATCTTTACGATAGATAATAGTTGTACCTTAATGTGAAATATAGAAATTTCTGCTGCTGCACATCTGGTGTAAGAAGTCTTTGCAAATGCTATATGTAACTGCTAAAGCACAATTAAGTCTAACACAAATATTGATACCAATCCACGGAGAGNTATCCAATGAAACGAAGAAATTAATTAACAATAATTAAAACCCTGATTGGTACACGTGTGAATTGGCCTTAGGTTCATAACCCACTGATATTAGGACATTCTTAACATTATTTTGCCACAGAAAATGAAGCCTTAGGAGCTGATTTGAAATCGTTTCATAAATCGATCAAAAACACGCGTTTTAGGTCATTTTACACGTACCGGACAAGTATACCAATCAACATATGCATAACAAATGGCCATGGGACCAAAAAGTGCAGATCATAAGACCCCTAAAGGGTGGTCTCATATACAAAAAATTAGCCCCGAGGTCTGATTTAAAAACACCCTTTGATTCCATCTAAAAAAACACGTTTTTAGCCATTTTTACGCATACAAGATGATCATATGACATCATATGATGGCTCGTGATACCACTATGGGTGATGTAGAATATAAACATAAAAGAAACATATAAACGCAGCGGATAACATCACCATACAAGGATCCATATAGCCATATGATCAATCAAATAATAAACAACAACATGTTATACCTTTGTAGCTTGATCGGTAGAATCATATGGAGACCATCACCAACACCACGAATCACCAATGAAACCCAAGTGATCAAAATAGATCACCTCTATGATATGTCCACATTACACGTCCTTGATCACCAATTAGATGCTAGTATTACCACGTAACAATGATCCTAGCAACCACCTTCATAAGATAGAGCCAAGTAAAGATCAAAATCAAAAACCTAGATGGGAATTTAATTTTGACCGTCACTTTTTGAGAGGAGGAGGGAGGCCAGAATTTTCCATTAGGTTAAAAATGATTAAATGTAAAAGATTTGACCTAAACCCTTTTGATCTAATCCTTTTACAACTTACAGCTTGCACCTTGAAATTAGCTCCATGAACCCTTCCAACCCTCCCCTTAGGCCGGCCATTGTATGGGCCCACAATGGGCTTGCCCATTGTTGGTCCACTCCAAAAACGCTAAGTCTAACTTAGTATTTAATGGCCCGTTATAGATCCCGAGTTACGTAGTCGTTTATATATTGTAAATACGATAAAACAATCTATAAAATGGTGTCTCTGTGTATAAGTGTGTGACCCCATAGGCTCACATATGTCTAGCCATATAATTATTTATTATGACACGAGCATACTCCAACATTAACATCTACTATGGTACTGCTTAGTTGAAGTCAAGGAAATGATTGCATTTTACTTGAAATCAAACAAATTATATCAAATAAAGAGGGTGTGAATGTGACAATATTTTATTTGTAACAGTCTAAGCAAGGCCATCCAAAATTTTCATCGTTTCATGTTTTATTGGCTTTGCTTTATTTTCTAAATTTATCATCTAAGCAGTATGAAATCGACATAGCATATGGTTGATTGTTAAGTGTTTATATATGATGATCCATCTATCCATCAGGTATTAGTCCCACCAGCTTTAGTTAATTCTCTTCGTTCTAATGGCATAGCTGAGTTGAAATTGCCTGAACAAGTTTGAAAATCAAGTAATAATATCAGGAGATTGGTACATTATCCGAATCGTAGCTCCATATTGCATAGAAACTTCTTACATTGCTGATTATGCATCAAGTTTGCTTTCATGTAATACAAGGTTTTAGCATTGGATTAGCCATATTCACATGTTCTTAAGATTATTAGGTTACCAATTGTTCTGTTTATCCAGTGAACATTGCTTATAAGCACATTTTACTATAGACATAATCTTTACGATAGATAATAGTTGTACCTTAATGTGAAACATAGAAATTTCTGCTGCTGCACATCTGGTGTAAGAAGTCTTTGCAAATGCTATATGTAACTGCTAAAGCACAATTAAGTCTAACACAAATATTGATACCAATCCACGGAAAGACTCGAACCTGAGACATCTTACATGTGATAACACCTCCTGACCAGCTCTGCGAGGCAAAAGTTGGCTTCAACATAACATGTAACATGTCAAGATATGTAATTTTAGTATATAAGTAGATCCTAATGAGCCAGGTTGGGTCCATCTGTCACTACTTTATTGTGTTGGTTTATACATGCCCATGTAGTGGTTACAAATACTTCATTATTTTGATGTAATAAAAGTTTAAATCATACGATTTAGAATATGAAATAACATAAGCCTACATATGCCTGTGTTCATCATTTTATATCACATAACGTTGGCATACATATGCATGTGTTTATCATTATACTTAAACGCACCAACATTTTTGAAGCCGAGACTCCTACAAGTAGACGCACCCTGTCATTCGTTATCCATCTTGTACAATAGTGTCTTGTCAGTGTTACTGAAACAAAACGAAAAAATCACCGACCTACTTGGGTGTGTCCGACACTGGTATGCCAATTTGATCACTTTCCAATGGTCATCATTGATGTCGGTTTCAAGCTCGAGCGTTTATATATGTTTGAGAGAGGCGTCATTCAACAGATACGAGAAGTGAGTTCCGTATATCACATAACTTAAAGATTAACATATGTATAAACTACCTTAACTCAACAATTTGTTGAGTTGAGGCCTACTAACATTTGTGGCTTATGTTATTCTACAGTCAAATGTTGTTGTGGGAAATGTAGTGACTGTGGTATGAGAATGTGAAGAATAGTTGAAGGAATTCAGTTTGTATTTTACTCGGTTAGTAATGTGTTTGTCTTGAGGATCACTAGCATGTTTTTTATCCTCCTTTGAATTCCATTTAAGAGTTATATGTTTTGTTAGTATGTATTCTTCACATAAAAAAAGTAAAAATTATTGACTTAAGGAAACTTTTATGGAACTCCTACGGTCTATATACAACCGTTTGATCAATATATTGATTGGCTGAAAGCGAAATTTCTTAAGAGGCTAATATCAAACATGAAAATTAGTTAGAAACATGATTAACTTTCTTGAGGCAAAATCCAAAAATTTATACAACCTTGCTCGCCCACATTTTCTAACTCTAGATTTTAAACACTTTCGGATAGTCAAAGACATATGAAGGTATGAAGTCGAGCCAATCATTATTTTAAAAAAAAAAAAAAAAAAAAAAAAGGACCCGTCTCCAAGTGGCATTGTGAATGCAATGGGCCTTTTCACATACCAAAACCGCTAGAGATGGGACGAACACGTCACAAAAGGGTCCGTGATAATTCTCTGCCTCTTCTGTCGACAAATTTAGTGTTTCTTCAGTAGATGTTTTGTGCGAAATAGTGTTGTTATATTTATAGTCACTTGTAAGTAAAAGAGGTTGTTGTGGTGTGATCTTTTGTTTGTTGTAAACTCTCATGTTTTAATTTTTTTAACCATGTTTTTTTTTTTTCTTTTTTCTTTTTACTTTTAACTGATTAATTCATGGATTTGAACCTATTGTCACACAGAGTTAAACAGGGTGAATGTCTTTCTTTGCATGAGTTTGGCATGACCACTTCATGGTTATTTGCATCTAACATAAATTGAACTTGATGCATCACACATTTTAGTGATGATAGTCATAAATATTTTGTCAATAGGTCGCCCTCCAGTGGTTATCTATCATTATTGTTAGTGTTTATGGAGAAACGAGAAAATAAAGAGAGCTAGCGAATTATATTTGGGTGATGTTAAGGGTACCCCATATAGGTTAGTGGCAACCTCTCACTCACATTTATTCAGTAAAAAAAGAGTTTTTTGCCGTTGTCAAATCTGTATTTTCTGTCTTTTATAACTTTTGACTTATCAAACTTTATATTTTATATTCTGTACTTTCGGTTCTATAGTTTTATAACAAAACCAAAGATTAAAAAAAAAATGAAAATAAAGTGAAAAAAAAAAAAGAAAAAAGGAGGGGGCGTGCCAAAATCCAAATAGTAAGTGTGTGTGTGGTTTTGGGGGGGAGGGATAACTTGTCCCACTATATTTTTCATTTGTTTCATCCTTTTGAACTTCGTTTTAATTGTTTTGTGAAATTCACTACTCTATCTTTGTCAATAATATTGTTCATCTTTCATTTTTATAATGTCTTAAAATAAGTTTCTATCGTCAGAAAATAGTAGATGAAAGATTTAAAAGTTATCACATTACATCTAATGAGTATAGATATTCACAAAATGAAAGAAAGCGACGATTAATTAGTCGAAGGTAAACTGTCTTTTTTATGACTTTTGTAAAAATTAAAGCCATAACCAGTGTTGTAAAAAGCAGGCTAAGCGGCCGCTTAAGCACTAGACGGGCATACATTGGTGCGATTTAGGGCAAATCGGCCAAACTAGGCTGAAAAGTCAAAAAACGGTCAAACATCCGCGTAGGCGGAGCAAGTCGGTCAAGACGGCCTAGGTGGTCAATGAAAATCAACAAAAATTCAATATTTAAAAAAACAATATTTGAACAGACATTTAATTACTTAGTATGGATATGTATATATCAAAAGTAGTGCGGTAAATTTATTTTTTGTAATGTATTATATCAAGAATATCTATTTTCTGGATAGATAAATAAAATAATATATTAATTAAAAGAAAATTAAAGTAACTAAATTTTACGAAAAAATATACCCATTTAACTACAAATCATTTGGATTACAATAGGCTTTACTAAATTGATTTTTTAGCACAAAAGAATTATTAATTATTTAGTTGATTTAGTACGGGGTAGTACTAATATCAATTTGTCAAGTTTCGGATACTAAATGATCAAGTTTACCAAGTTTATGGTACTGATATGTGTTTTGGACTATTATATACGATATTGGGTTTGTGTACCCAAATGGTTAGGGGTGATATTCCCACCATATTTTTTTTATGCATGCATCATAATTTGTGCATTACAGTATTGTACGGTACAAACTGTAATGCACAAATTGTGATGCATGCATCAAAAGATGTGGTGTGAGTATCAATTCTCAAATGATAAACTGCAATGGTTTTAGTTTTAGCATGGTCCACCTAAATCCACAGGCCAGTCTGTAGTAGATTTTGAAATTTTGGTGAATATCGTCTCTCATTTCCACCAAACATAGTACTAGTAACATGTCATTCCGTTGACTCCAAGAATCATATTTGGATCATGTGATCGTACTTTCGTAAGGCATTAAATGCAAAACACACCAAAAACAAATGGATACAAAGTAGCAAGGAAGGTAACACATATCCAACCCAAATACCCAATAATCTACAATCTGTAGATAACAAAGCATAAGAGAATATCTTAATTTGTTTATTTATGTTACATTGTTGGAGCAAACATAGTGGTAACCTGAGTTATAACTTAACTCAGTGTCACGTCAGCGCCACGTCAGCTTTAACACATTAATCTTAACTCAGAAAAAAAAAACACCCACAACAATAACTCAGCTTTAACTCAACTATTTTCAAATTCAACCCTCAACTAAAACTAATATTTCATTTAATAACTAATAAAACACAACTTATATTAATACTTAAAATTTAAACATACATTAAACAAACTACAATAAACTACAGCAAACATGAAACATAAACTACGATAATTAAACATAAACCTACGATAATTAAACATAAAACTACGAATCAATAAAATGAATCATCCGACACATAGCCCTCGTGACTCGAATAGGAGGCACTCGAATCGTCTTCACTCGATGGCACACGGGGCAATCCATTTTGTATTCGCCATGCTGCTCGACGGTTTCTCCGATCCTGTTTAGCTTTTGCTCACTCCTCACGAGCTCTTGCCTCACTTTCTTCCTCTGCTTCAACACGTAAAAATTCTTGCATATTTTGCTGAAACAGTTCTTCATCAGTCAACCCTATCCAAATGGGTTGATCGGGTTGTTGTTGGACAACCGGTGGTTGATGAACCGGTTCATTATCCGGTGTGAATACCGGAAAGATGTTTTCCGGTGGAGTGTTCACCAGTGCATTCGGAATGTTGCTGGAGCTTGGGAATTGCTGGAAAAAGTCATGGTGACTTGGAAATTGTTGGGAGAAGTCACGGTGAGTTGGGAATTGTTGGGAGAAGTCACGGTGAGTTGGGAATTGTTGGGAGAAGTCTTTGCGAGACATTATTTGAGAGAATTGTTTGTGAATTATGTATGATCTGTGTGAGAATTATGTGTGAATGGGTGTGAGCAATAATGAGTTGTGAATGGGTGTTAAATAAGCTCATAAATCCCGCTCATTGATTTGAACTTGAAATTCAAAAAAATCCCGCTCACCAAATTTTGAATTTTAAACGTTTAAAACAATCCCGCCCACCAACTTTTGAATTTTAAATGTTCAAAACAATCCCGTCCACCAACTATTGGATTTTAAATGTTCAAAACAATCCCGCCCATGTATTTGAATTTTAAACGTTTATACACCCCTATATAAAGCATACATTATCATACAATTTTGCATACACTTCACTTTCTAAAACATACACTTTACTTCTAAATCATTTCACAATGAATAATCGCTGGTCCACGGAAGAAGAAACATTGCTAGCTAACATATGGCTTGGACTTCACGAATCTAGAGACGTTGTGAATGGACCTTTTTGGAATGTCGTTACACAAAGGTTCAACGATCAGACTGACGGTGAGCACCGTAATAAAAATAGTATTACGGCTCAATGGAATAGAATCAACCTTGAATGTCGTAGGTATAATGCTATTTACAAAGAGTTGTTGTGTACAAGTGAAGATCCTGAGCGTCTCAGCAATGCAAACCGAATTTATCATGAACGCCATGGAGGAGGGATAAAATATCAACATGTGTGGTTCATTCTGAGAAACACTTGGGCATGGGACAGGGACGCTGAGTAATGGTGTTTTATGTTAAGTATTTCCGTATCGTGTCTTTCTATTTTCCGTATCGTGTTTATTTGTTTCATGTATCGTTTGTATCGTTATTTTACGTTTCGTATGTTTTCACTTTCGTGTATTGTATTTGAAATTTAATGAATCGTATCGTTATTTTACTATACCGTTTAAGAAATAAGAGGGTGTTTTGTAATTTTCAAAATCTTGATTTCAAAATATAAAAAAGTTCATAGGGGTCAAAAGTGTCAATTTTTTTTTTTTTTTTTTTTTTTTACAAACCAAGCCTTAACGTGACGTTAAGGGCTTAACGTCTCGCGTTAACGCCTCCTTAACGCAACTACCTGCAACGTTTAACGCACCTTAACGTGCGTTAAATACCCGTTAACGCGAGCAACCATGTTACCACTGCATATGCTCTTAGCATGGTTGATATCATAAGTCGTATTCGTGGTCTTTTAAATTGGCTAATTGAAAGGAAAGGAAAGTGGCAAAAACGTATTCTCTAAGTTTTTCTAGATAAAAGTTAAACCAATCTGAGAAGAAAGGAAAATGATGATTCTCTCGTCTAGAATGTGGAAATATTTGACAAAAATAAAAAATGAAAACTCCATAGACTCTTTCATAACCAACCCGAGCCTAACACAATTTGCCTCAGTTGCATGTTGTAGCATGATGAAATTCTTGTATGAGTCTAGTCTGGTCTACTCAATTTATTACAAAGTACTATATTATTATTACTAGGAAAGTTGATCTGTGCGATGCACCTGATTGTATATAAGTTGTTGTTAACATATTTGGTGACTGGATATGTTACCAAGAATTCCGATTAAGTACACTATGTAAGCTTATTATAAAAGTTATTAAAGTTATAAAAGTGACCGTACTAGACCTCCTCAACCTACTGAGACACACTAGATACACATTGCACTTTTATTTTCGGGATTATTTCCGACCAATCTCAGCCGACACAAAGTTGTCTCTCGCTTCTGCGTTCATTAGGCTATGGATTACAGGAACAAATGTGATTGAATGGAACAACACACCAAACGAGGTTTGGATCATTTATCTTGAGGATTGTTTAGAGGATCGGGTGTGGCAACGAATTACCTCGCCGAATCCAACATGTCACATCTATCAACGACGTCGTAATTTCACCACGACACCAAAGGAGCTCGCCAAATCACGTCGGGGAATTGACGCGGAAAAGACAAAAAGGATGTGGCAGAAGTGTGAGTGTCTTTAGTTGTTTTTAAAGGGTGGGTGGTGCCCAAATGGCTAAGTCGTTTTAGTTGTAAGCGAATGGATATTTTAAAATCAGTGTTGAAAAGATGTGGTATCTGATGAAGCCAAATAGGTAAAAATATTGTCATGACATCCACTGCTCTGATGGTTATTTATTTAGTTTACAGTAAAACCTCTATAAATTAATAGTGTTGGGACCGGGATATTTTATTAATTTAGCGAGATATTGTTATATCGATAAATTAAAATTTTATTAATTTAGAGAGGTTTTACATATGACCTTTAAATTTTTAAGTTTAATATACTAAATACAATGTATGCTCGTTAAAGATGAAAAATAAATTTGAAAAATAAGTTCCAATTAAAATTTTATGAATTTATATTCACACTTTATGAAAATAAAATTAGCATTTTTTGTTGCAATACGAGAAGACAACACACCAACACTTTAGTGCAATGCAATAAGGAGATTTTGAGATAAATTCAATATAGATTTGAAGTTCAACAAAAAATAACAAGTGATAATGAATTCATTTTTTACTACACAATCTTAGGATTTTGAAGTGTATCTCTCACACACGCATATATAAATATATATGAAATTTTTAGTAATTATTAATTTATAGTTTCGTTGGGACTAATATATATACACTGGGGTCTCAAAAAAGTTATTATCTTATTATTTTATCGATTGGGGTCCAAATTTGTACTGGTCCCAAGTTGGGACCGGACAAATTATTAATTTTATCGAGGTTATTAATTTATCGAGTATTAATTTATAAAGGTTTTCCTGTATATTTTTTTTTTCAAGAAAAATCTAAAAAAAATACTAGTAATCATATATTCATATTTAATAAATTAATCTTAATAAAAAAATATTGATTGATAACACCATTGTTTGCAATCATCAATTAGTCGTTAAGAAATTAATCTTAATTTAATAAAATGTCAGCTTTTTTTTCTTTCACTTTCCTTTAAATTATTTAAACAGAAAAGGCTCTCACTTTTGTCGCTACCCTCTTCTCTTTTTCCTAAAATCTCTTTTTCATTTCTTCTCAATTTTTACATCTAGGGTTCCTCATTACCAATTTTATTTCTACATTTTTTCATGCTATAATTGCACAAAGCTTCAATCTTTATGCATTTCTTTAAGTTTTTATCTGTTTAATCAATTCTTGTTATCTTTACTGACAAACCCTTTAAAAAGATTTAATCTTTTTGGTTAAATATTTGTTGGTTTTGTTTATTTGTTGATTGTGGGTTGGGGTAAAATTTTCTTGAAATGCAGTTAAAATTTCAAGAAAAGTGGTGAAAATTTGTTTTGTGGGTAAAAGATTTATTGGGTTAAAAAAGCCATAATAAAATTTCATATTTTTTTTTGTCGGTTTTGTTAAATTAAGGTAAAATTTTCTTAAATTTGATTTTTCTTTTTCTTAAATTTTGTGGGTTTTGAGAATTGTGAATTAAGGTTATTTTTGTTTTTATAAAAAGTGGTTTTTTGTTTGTGGAAATCTGTTTGGTGAATAAATGGATGGAAGGAGTGAAGAAATGAAGAAATCTTATTATTTGAATAAAAGTGGGTCAAGTAATCAAAGAGATGTTGGTGGGCCACATATTCCAACACCTGGTTTAAAGATAGGACCAAACATTCATACCATGAGGTTATCTTCATCATTTCAATTGGAACATATTAATTTACCAAGTAATCCTCATGGTATTAGAAGGGGCGTTAGTCGTGGTGTTAGTAGTAGTGGTGGTGGTGAAATTGGTGTGAAGAGAAAGAGGGGTAGGCCTAGGAAAATTGTGCCAAATGTGTCGTCGAATATGGAGCTAGCGCTAGTACCTGTGCCAGTGTCGGGTTTGAGCTTGCATAGCCCGAGCCCCCCGAAAAAGAGAGGCAGGCCTTCTGGTAGTGGATGGAAACAAAGGCTAGCTAATGTTGGTATGGTGTTTTTAGTTTTGTTAAGTTGTTTTATGTTTGTTTATATTTGGCGATGTGTGACAACTATACTTGTTTTATTTTCTCTTGATCACATGTGAGATATATAACTTGAGTTGATGTCGATGTATTGATGTAAGGTATTGAAGAGAGACAGTTATCATATGTTCGATAATAAAGATTGATCATGCCCCCCAAAAGAAAACAATCAGTTTGTGATAAAGTCTCAAAATGCAAATGTAACTGAAACCTGTTTAGCACTTGTTGCCTCAAACTTGATGATTCTTGCACAGTGTAGTGTCACTTTTTATTTTTTTGCTAGAATAGTTTGTTGTAACATGTTGGGGTTTAAGGGGAAATGCCCAAAAAACAGTGTAGTTATGTTAAACGGGTAAACAGACGTGGTTTTCCCTGTCNTTTCTTTCACTTTCCTTTAAATTATTTAAACAGAAAAGGCTCTCACTTTTGTCGCTACCCTCTTCTCTTTTTCCTAAAATCTCTTTTTCATTTCTTCTCAATTTTTACATCTAGGGTTCCTCATTACCAATTTTATTTCTACATTTTTTCATGCTATAATTGTACAAAGCTTCAATCTTTTATGCATTTCTTTAAGTTTTTATCTGTTTAATCAATTCTTGTTATCTTTACTGACAAACCCTTTAAAAAGATTTAATCTTTTTGGTTAAATATTTGTTGGTTTTGTTTATTTGTTGATTGTGGGTTGGGGTAAAATTTTCTTGAAATGCAGTTAAAATTTCAAGAAAAGTGGTGAAAATTTGTTTTGTGGGTAAAAGATTTATTGGGTTAAAAAAGCCATAATAAAATTTCATATTTTTTTTTGTCGGTTTTGTTAAATTAAGGTAAAATTTTCTTAAATTTGATTTTTCTTTTTCTTAAATTTTGTGGGTTTTGAGAATTGTGAATTAAGGTTATTTTTGTTTTTATAAAAAGTGGTTTTTTGTTTGTGGAAATCTGTTTGGTGAATAAATGGATGGAAGGAGTGAAGAAATGAAGAAATCTTATTATTTGAATAAAAGTGGGTCAAGTAATCAAAGAGATGTTGGTGGGCCACATATTCCAACACCTGGTTTAAAGATAGGACCAAACATTCATACCATGAGGTTATCTTCATCATTTCAATTGGAACATATTAATTTACCAAGTAATCCTCATGGTATTAGAAGGGGCGTTAGTCGTGGTGTTAGTAGTAGTGGTGGTGGTGAAATTGGTGTGAAGAGAAAGAGGGGTAGGCCTAGGAAAATTGTGCCAAATGTGTCGTCGAATATGGAGCTAGCGCTAGTACCTGTGCCAGTGTCGGGTTTGAGCTTGCATAGCCCGAGCCCCCCGAAAAAGAGAGGCAGGCCTTCTGGTAGTGGATGGAAACAAAGGCTAGCTAATGTTGGTATGGTGTTTTTAGTTTTGTTAAGTTGTTTTATGTTTGTTTATATTTGGCGATGTGTGACAACTATACTTGTTTTATTTTCTCTTGATCACATGTGAGATATATAACTTGAGTTGATGTCGATGTATTGATGTAAGGTATTGAAGAGAGACAGTTATCATATGTTCGATAATAAAGATTGATCATGCCCCCCAAAAGAAAACAATCAGTTTGTGATAAAGTCTCAAAATGCAAATGTAACTGAAACCTGTTTAGCACTTGTTGCCTCAAACTTGATGATTCTTGCACAGTGTAGTGTCACTTTTTATTTTTTTGCTAGAATAGTTTGTTGTAACATGTTGGGGTTTAAGGGGAAATGCCCAAAAAACAGTGTAGTTATGTTAAACGGGTAAACAGACGTGGTTTTCCCTGTCAGGTTACCTAGGAGGGCGAGCCTTTTTGACTCATATGTACGCGGCCTCAAAGAGAGTCACTTTCTTGTTGCATATAATTGTAGTTTTATTTTGACTATATCGTTCTTGTTTCAAGTTTAAGATCTATATCTTTTGCAAATAATGTTCCATTTTGATCAGGTGAATGGATGAATAATTCAGCAGGTTTGGCTTTTACACCTCACATCATTCATGTATCGGTTGGCGAGGTACATGATAACCCTTTCTTCTTCGGTGCACTTTTTCTTCATTTTACATGGAAATTGTCTTGTGATAGTATACTATCAACTATCAAGCCAAATAAGTTTGGACCATATATTCTCCACTCGTCCAGAAATTAAGAAAGAGTGTAACTTACGAGTTCCTTGTAAATATGCTGAGTGTGAAATAATTTGGTGCAGGATGTTGCCGAAAAGATATTATCTTTTGCAAAACAGAGGCCAAGGGCTCTATGCATCTTGTCAGGCAATGGAACGGTTTCTGCAGTGACACTGTCTCAGTTTTCATCTTCTGGTGGCACTTTGACCTACGAGGTTAGGGCACTTTCATATTATTAACTGTCTAGTCAAGTTACATATAATCCAGAATTGGAGAATTGTGTTTAACTGTTGTTTGTTTTAGGGGCGTTTTGAGATATTACGCCTATCGGGTTCTTATCTGCTTTCGGAACATGGTGGCCCTCATAATCGGACCGGGGGTCTCAGTATCTCAGCTTGTAGCGGTGATGGTAAAGTCTTTGGAGGCGCAATCGGTGGTCGGCTTGTTGCATCCAGCCCGGTACAGGTATTGCCAGCTTTAGGATTCAGAAGTTATTTTTGGAACTCTTTGAGCATTGTATGTTCTTGTTTTTAACAACGATTTTTTCACAAAAAGTACATTTTGATATTTTAATGAAAAATCTAAACCTTCCAAAAAATGTAAATGGTTTTCGATAACACGTCCACATGTATATTTGTAATCTTCATTCAAGATTTTCAAAGTTATATCAATGGGATGGAATGGTTTAAAATTCTTCTAGCTAAATGCGATCTTTGGTGTTGTAGGTCATGGTATGCAGTTTTGTGTATAACAGTAACAATGTCAAGGTGGATAACAAGACGGAAGCACCCTCAACAGCCGAGAAGCAGTTTTTTACCCAAAAAAAAACAGACGAGAAGCGGTTGGATATTCAGCTAAACGAAGAGTTTAACCCAATAGCGGTTCCTTGGGAACGAGAATCGCAAACTGGTCTCAAACACTCACCTACTGAAATTGACCTTAGTCGTGGATGATATATCATCTAACGGTTGGCTTTTTCTGTATAGGTATGTTGTAAATGAATGGTGCTGAAGAAACTACAAGAAAGAGAGATTATGCCCATGTAAAGTTTGCTTGCTTGTAGATTAGATGGCTGTCTAACAAATATGCAACTAGAAAGCGACGGCTTTATGATCGTCAAGTAGCATTAGGAGATTATTTGACTCGGTGATAGTCTAGTACTGAAATATGCCAACGATAAACGTAGGTTCTGTGCTAATTTGAATCAAGATTATGTTTTTATGTTTTCTGGTGTTTCATGAGCATATGCTGTCATGTGAAGACTAGCCCATATAAATATGTCAAATCCTTCATCCTGACCACTGGATCGAGTTTGAGAAGACGTAAATATATGCAGTCAAGACAACAAAATCTTTCATGAAGCTCAAATTAAACAAATGAAAACTTCAAATTGAGTGCTTGTAGCATTTTGATCATTGTTCATTTATTGTACAACATAGGAAGCCTTTTGTAATTGTTCATTTATTGTACAACACAGGAAGCCTTTTGTAATTCTACGATGAAGCATCCAGGACGCTGATGAGTTTCTGGACGTCTCTCTGCAAAAAGATCATAAAGTTCATAGCATTATAATACAAGCTAATAGTTCTTGAATGGATTATCCAATGGCTTTTACCTCGATTGTTAGAGGCGAGGTTGTAGGGTAATAACGTTCAACGGGCTGCCCCTTCTTATCAACAAGGAATTTAGCAAAGTTCCACTGAATATCATCCCCAAAGATCCCCCATTTTCCTGACTTCAAGAACTTGTACATTGGCGCTGTGTTTTCGCCATTCACTTCAATCTACCAGATGTACACGTGCAAAAGTGACAATAAACATTTCATCACTGAATAAGCAATATATTTGTATGATTATATAAGAAGACATTGCAATTGGCAGAAAATAGCGAAAGTAACACTTAAGTATATAAGAGTTGTTTTTGCTATCTTATGCCGAATATTAAAGTTCCTATGAAATATAGTACTTACCTTGTCAAAGATAGGGAACTCTGATTTAAATCGCGTGCAAACAAACTCCAAAATTTGCTCATTACTTCCAGGCTCCTCATCGCCAAATTGGTTGCATGGAAATGCTAAGACCTCGAAACCTGCATTGGTTAAAATGACAGAAATATCATAATTGCAATTAAGGAAACGAAAATTTCGTAGATTCATCATAATATCATATGGTTTAACAGTTTGCTTAAATTGAATGATCAGGGGCATTGCTAATTTTACTACTCCATGATTAACCTTATTACCCATTTATAACAATAAAAACGAGAACCTATAATAGAGGGAAAATATACTCAGACAGTTTAAGTTCCATAGCTGGCTGATTTTGAAATCGGATTATGTAGTCATAGACCGTTTTACTTTTCATTTTAGACTTCATTTCCACTAGTAGTGTTTTTGGAATATTAGCAACGGAAACTTAATAATAAGCCCATGAACCGGCAAGCTATATGAATATACTTCAGAATTATTCAACTTTCAAATTGTCATACACGGTTTCTCATCTGATGCAGATCATCATTCATGGGGAAAAAAATGCAAAAACAACACTACACTGTACCAACGATGATGTACAAAGTTGTGTCAAGCACTCAATAGCGTATACTTTTCCAGATTTTATCTAGATGACACACACTTGCAGACATCTGCATCTTTTTCACATTTTTGCACGAACTGATGGATAACGATGGTTCAATAAGAGAAACCTAATGGATGTTTAAAGAAAAAAGATCAATCCCTACTAAATCCAAGGGCCAAATTTTTTGAGTAAACAAGCAATAATCTTTTTACATATCATGCATCAAATTCTGGCGGTTTTTAACCTTATAACATCAATCATACTAGTTATTATACAAAAACGAACCTTGATCCTTGTATTTCGCATAGAGTTGGTTCAACTCAGAGTAATTGGAATTAGTCAACCCACTGCCACAAAGAACCAACATTTCATTGATAGAAGTCCAATAAACTAACAGTCAGTTGGCAAAACGGCACCATGATTATACATAAGTAGCCAAAAAATAGATAAACAGCGAAAGAATCATACCATTTGGAAGCAACGTTCACTATAAGTAGTACTTTTCCGTTGTAGATACTAAGATCAACATTGTTTCCATTAGCATCCTACGTATTAACATGTACACTTTGAATATGAGTATATCAAACTTAACTATCCAAAGAAACATTCTTGATAATTGATACTACAGTTTGACTATCAAGGTCAACTTGTTAATGTTTCAAATACCTACATTTTATGAATTTCTTAGAAATTTGACCAAACAGTCTTCTGATTTTGTTTCGTCTTATAATATCTCATTTGGGTAAGCAAAAATTCATAAAAACATCCCCTGTTCATATCAAACTTGGGCTTGAAAGTAGCACATTTGACTTTGAAAGTCAACGGACAAAATTACTACTGTAGTTCAAGATTTGTTTACAGGTTACAGCTGAGACACACAGTAACAGACCAAAGATCATTTTTATTCAAATGGGTCTCAACTTTTATACATCCAAATGTTGAAAAACCAGTAAATATCATATTCTTAATGAAACAATTGATAATTTTGTACATGGTTTACCAGATGACAAGGAAGATTTAAGTTCTTTAAAGTAGTGATTAGTGAAAGTTGTATATAATATAATACAAACACACACATAAATGAATTAATGAAGAAATGGTATACCTTGACTGTAAGATCATAGATGGATTTAGGTTGGTTAGACATGGCTGATTGGCTGATGTTCTGAGCTAAAACTGTGAGGCTTTTGGTTGGTTAATGGTTTAAATGTGAGAGGGGATAAAGGGTTCAGAAGTTTAAGAACATATTTTGACCTCTACTTGTTTACCATATGAAATTTTAAAGTTAAAGGAAATTTTTGTTATTTTGTGATTTACAACAAGTTACTGGTTACATAATCTCTTTAAAAAAAAAAAAAAAAAAAAAAAAAAAAAAAAAAAAAAAAAAAAAAAAAAAAAAAAAAGACAGTATCATATGACTTTTGTACGACTATCGGAAGAAGGCAGATTCAGTAGAGAAGCACAAAGTGAGTCGCAAAGAAACATGTTTTACCGGGACAAAATTTGTAACTTGTTATCTTCTTACGTAATAGGGAAATCTTTGCCTATGTGGAAAAGATGGTTTATTCGGAATACCCCAAGAAGGGTTAAAATAGAATTTCTTACTCCTTTTAATTCGGTTCATAAAATGTCTTCTTCGGGAGCCAAAGGACTCGATTCTACATTGTTCACAAGATCGCGGGTCTTCCTTTTCATATGTCTAAGTTCCTTTGCGTGTGCTCCGGGTGGAAGTTTTGTCAAGTCTTTTGCACTCATGATTTAAGCATTAACCATCCTCAAGGTGGCCTAGTGGTAAGTCTAGAAACAACCATGAGGATACCGGTTACACCATCTGAGACAAAAAGGTCAGCTTCCCCGGGTAACCTAAACACAGATCCTTCTTTGTTTACCCATTTAAAAGTTCAACATTTTGCAAGAAAAGGATAAACAGTGTAACAAGTCTGCTATATGTTTTTAGGTTCTAACATAAAAGCCAAATATGTTAAATGTAGTTTGTAAATAAAACTGCTAATAATTCATTAATTCATCTCTAAATTGTGTGCTCTTAAACAGGGATGTTGAAACCAAATTAACATATTGGTTTTTAATTAGCAATCATCATATTTAGAGCTATTGAAAGCTTTTTATTCTACATTTAGAAGTTAGATGAAACTCATTTCTCCAAGTTGATGTAAAGTCAATAATTCTAGCTGATATATAACAGTTGGACTCTTTTAACTTTGTCATTGGTCTTGTTACAGAACCAATAAAATTACAATTGTGAACTAATCTAAAAAATGCAAAGATCTTTCTTCCAGTAATGGTTTGTGCTTAGAATATGAACAAATTAACTAATTGAATATTACATGTTACGCGATAAATCATCAAAAATATGTCAATAACCAGACAACAAGAATGTGCAGGTTCAGTTTGTCATCTTTGAATGAAGCTATGCCTCGAGTTTTCCCCATCTTCGGTTAAGATACTCTAGGACACTTAATCCAACTTCAAAGTGTTAATCCTCCCCATTAGAGCATTAAACGTAATGGAAAATGCATCTTGAAAAAAATCAAATTTTGCATTTTGATCTCCATAAACTAACTTTGGCATCAACTCATACACTATGTATCTTCTCATATCATCCCTTTCCTTCAATGGTATTTCCATTAATCTTTCCACCACATTGACCTTCATCGCTCTCACGTCTTCTTGATCAATAAAAACTGAATACTTTGTGTGATCCTCGGGCAAATGCCATGGGTATTGATAGTAAGCCGTATATGGATCAAAAAGCACAGGGATACACCCTGACACCAATGAGTCAAATACTGATTTCCTAGTAGGGCTATCACCCGGAGGCTGAAGACAAAATTCAGACTCAGTGAATAGCCCTATTAGTGATTGGGGCTCGTCACAGAGCCCTGACTTACAATCAAAGAACTTACAGTGTTCTTCGGTTGTTGATGTGCATTGGTCTATCAGAATAGACCTAATGCTATCTTGGGAGCCAGGACGAGCGGCACCAGCAAAACTGACACGACTTCGTCGGTGTGATGAGATGATCTTGCGTTGCCATGAACGGATGTCATCATCGGATTGTGGGTGAAAATGAGTTGGATGAGGGATAGCGATGTCGTTGACCTCCCATGGCTGTCGTTCGATCATGAGTTTAATTGGGTTTTGCATTTCCTCGACTTCGAGAAACTTAGTACCCCATTTAGTGTAATCCTTCCTTCTGAAATCCCACGAAATTTTACCCAAAACAAAGACATGATCTTTTCCTAGATTCTTATCCCATGGCTTTTGCATTTCTAACCAGTTTATAAGCTCAAAAGCCAAAGTATCTTTTACTTCAGTTGAAACATTCTTGAAGTGCCATCTCAAGATATCTAATCCACCATAATATGGAACGTAAAAGAGTTTAGCCTTGTTTTCATCATAAACACGACACGGGTGCTTTAGAACTCGGGAATGGAATATCATTTCCAGGGAGTACTGATGAGTCCGGAACCAACGGCTCCCTAGCTCAGGTATGGGCTCACCCAATGCGTCGTTAGTAAAATACTTGCACATATCGACCCATGGAACCATGTCATGACATTGAGCCACCAAGTCCTTATTGAACTTTGTTGGCAAGTCATAGACATATATACCCCTTCCGTCACACTGATTGTGATTTTGATTCTGATTTTTTAGCCAAGATCTATGGAATCGTAGCTGTTCTTTAACAGTTTTTTTCGCTTTCTTGATCTCCTCAATCCTATCGTTTTCAGGATTAGAGGTTTCAAGAACAATGTTAGAGACTTCTTTGGAATCACCTTTGACCTCACCCGTTGGGTTTTCCATGACAACTTTAGAAATCTCGTTGGAATCGTCTTTGAGGTCATTTGTGACCTTAGCCCCATCATTTCCAACTTTTTCTTCAAGAAAAGTACTCGGCTTTTCTAGAACAGCATCAGAACCTTCTTTAAGATCACCTTTGAGGTTCCGGTTTACTAAATTTTCATTCACTGGAATCACCAAACGCTTCTCCTCTTCTACTTTTTCTTCAAGAACAGGAACCTTCTTCTCAATCAACTCACTAGAACTAGAATTCATGAACGGAAGATGGAATTCCTCGTTCGGTTGAGTAGTGGCAGAAAGACAGTAGAGGTTGCTAAGCTTACGAGAAGAAACACAAACATGTACAATCCTCCCCGATATATAAGTAGTCGAGGAAGACCATACAAACATCAAAATCATGAAAAATAGAGCAGCCGGTAGAGGATACACGAACCATGCTAAACACGAACCAATACAACCTCTTCTAGGCTCGACTTTCTTTGCTACTTTAGTTTTCCGCTTAGACGCCACAGTCACCATTTTCGCTACGATAAGATGGTGTCACTGATTTGAATTCATACTTTTCTTATGAGCTTTTTAAGTAAATATACCATCAAAGAAACATGTGTGCACGTAGAGCTTCAATGCATGATTAATTTGTTTAATTTACTTGCAGGCACGATCTTGATATATATTTAAACAACTTAAAACGTCAAACCTCAATCATTTGACCAATACATTGTTCCCCATCATTGCATACATGGAACTTAATATTAAAAAGTATCAACTTTGATCTACCATTTGTTCTAACCCATCAATGACCATAATAAACTTTATGATATTGTATAAGCCATTAGGTAGTGCATAACAAGTATGGTTAATAAAAGGGTTTTCTAAAGTTTTAATATTTTAATCGTAAATGAAAGAAATTTCAAAGATCTTAAAAAGGTTTTCCAAAGTTTATGATTAAGTTAAGGAGTCGTGTTGAATCAACCCAACGAGTCCTTTTTGGTCAGCACTATATTAGGGCTTAAATCGTTTATCATCTTTTCGGAGCCGCTCTAGCCAGGGTGCTTGAAATTGCAATTTTCAAGTGAAAAAAGCCGAAAATGCTTATTTTGTGTTGAAATAAGCACTTACTTATACGCACATGTGAGGAAGTGGTTAATTTGCAACTACTGAAATATAAGCATAAGCAGAAGATATGCTCCCTTACACCCTACTCGACATGGTGCATCAAGACTGTTCCATTAACTAATGGTTGTGTTAAAAATGTTGGAAAATTTAGTGCACTTGAGGGATCAAATCATACTTGGAAATGGGTTTGGAGGTACGGAGTGTACACCCATCAAGTCCCTGATTACCCTGACTCAATAGTGGTTGTGCTAGTGTGAATCTGTTTCTGCTGATGCATGAAACTGACTCTGCTGCTAGTGTTGTGAGTCTGCTGCTAGTACTCTGATGAAATGTAACTGATTTGACCTATTCAAATGACAGTTATATCTACTATTATGACCACGTTTAATTGGTCATGTAACCACTATCTTTGGCTATAATGGGGGTAATTATGTGGAGATTAATGGGCCGATTAATTCTCATAATTCCATTTGATTAGCTATGAGTACTTTCCTATTTAAGAGGAATTATTGTTGAGCATGAGATCACACAGAAACAAAAACACTATATACGTAAGGGTTATTGATTTGTGCCTAATTCAATAACAAACATTTGGTCTTATCCCAAGTAGATATTCGTGATACCCAGGCATTAGGGTCGAATAGTTTACTTTGGAAAGTGATAACACGATTCCAAGTGATATCCGGTAACCATTAAATTGGTACGTAGCTAGGTATTGATTATCTTACCCTGTTCTGGGCACATAACCACCAACAAAAAACATATCAGATATGTGACATTTTGACATGTTAGTTATCTCATCATTCGTAAAAGAAATCTTCATCAAGAAACATCATGGATTGATAGTTGTAATGGTTAACATAAATACTAAATTTACTTACTAAAAAATATAAGGATTTATTAAACGATTAAAAGCCTTAAAGTTCAGAATACGACCTAAACAACAGATTCTTACAATATATCTTATTTGTTTATCAGCATACCATAAGACCAATACTTTAGCCAACTGACGTTTGCAAGATCCTCAGAGCATGCTATCCGTCCTAGCTGGCAGCCTTCGGAAGAAGTTAATAGGGATAGATGGTAAACGATGGCGAAACCTTGGGTGCCTCATCATGTAAATCCCGATCAAAGCTGCAATCGCTTGAAATGGTGTCACATACAACACAACTGCTGCAATTAAACAGAATGTAACAAAGATAGCAGTGGCTCGAGGATCCCTCCAGCTCAGCAGTGACTGCATCCGTTCCCCTTGGGTAGCAATGTCCCCAATCACAGTTTGTATTCTCCCAGCCACACTTCGTAAACGGTCATACCTCATTCTCACCAAATCCGGATTCTTACTCGTTGGGAATGTATCAAATTCCTCGTCCAGCTCATCCGGGTGGACCCCTTCAGCTTGTGAAATCTTTGTGTTCATGTGAGGTGGATAACGAGGTCGATACCTAAAGTTCCAAATCCCGATCAAGAACATGTAAAGAAACACTGTCGGTAAGATCAGTTCCGGGAAGCAAACAAGCATTAAGAAAAGTACATGAACAAGGACTGTGGTGATCGGGTTCCTCCACATACAAATATCACCAAACCACTTCCCAACAGCAAATACCGGTGCAAAAATCGTCATTAGCCTGAAAAAGTTTGCTTTGCTACGGCGCATACTCCATAAATGTGAATCCGCATCAGACATATATTCAACCACTTCCCTCCGAAGTGGTGGCTCAGCTCGACCGAGCCGAGCCGCCACTATCTGGACAGCTTGGTGTCGCAACATGTCAAGTTGCATGACACTAAACGGTCGAACATAATGCATTTTTGGTAATAAGGGTCGGGTATAAGTATAAAGCATGTTGACAAAATTCGTGCACGAGAAACGGATTGCTAGATGTACTTCACCCATTTTCTTAACTCCATTCGGCATTAACACAAGTAACGGGTAAGAATGTGTATAAACCCGACCCGCTTCAAGTGTCGAAATACGGATCCTGACTTTCCCGATTCTTAGGTCTTTACTATTTGCACCCTTGTCACCGAGCTGGCTGTTATCGAAAACACCAACAGTGAGAACCGTTGCAGTATCAAACACTTCCCATGTATACTGCTCGTTATACTTGGGACTCAAATTGTCGACTATGGTTCGGGTTCTGACCCATTTATGCCCATATTTCGCTACACAATAAGTATCCGATGTCCCTCTTCCATCTCGTGTTTTCATCGGGTGTAGCCCAACAGCATTCAGAATCCCGAGTTCCAAAACCCCGATTGTCGGTTTCCAAAGCTGCTTTGCAGTTGGTCTAAGATCACTACTATAGTGAGTCGACTCGTCAAGAACATGGTAACCACCATCTAAACAGATCCTAAGATGAATTCTCATAGAAAATTTATCTTTCTTCAACTGATCGACATCAACAGCAACTGGTTTTTCCAAATTAAACCATCGAGAATGGATGATCCGATCATCGGCCCGTTTTTCGATCATGTTTAATGGTATAATCGTTCTCCCAATAACCTCTTCTTTTCCTGGACCCACACGGTCCTCCACCGAGAGGATCAAATGATCCTCAAAAGGCTCAGCAGCAACAAACAATAAATCCTCGTTCCATAAAGGGTTTAAGGAGCGAGCTTGCACTGTCTTCGTTTTCATAACCTGGTTCCCTATATGAGCTTTCACATAAGCATCAGGGAAACGAGACTTATCGGCTGGAGCCAAGTCCTGAGCCTCAACCACATTGACTCGAACATACCATAGCCGTGGTGCTTGATAGACCTTTGACCGTATCAGCGTCGATGCAGCTCCCGAACTGTCAACAGGGGTGGCTGCATCGGAGTGCCAGGCATCAGGAAAAGCTTCGTCAGCTTGAGTCCCGATCCATACTGCAAGCATGAGCTCACTCTTTATCCTGTCCCCGTGCTTGTCTTCAAGCCGATACCATTGTGGAGCTAAAGGACTATCAGGTGGGACACGTAATGGAACCTCGTTTAGGTCAAACCTCACAAACCCCACGAAATCATCTTTGAGTAGATCCTTATCTTTGACCACAACTTCAAGTACTGATGCCTGCATCCTCTCCCTCGAGAATGCGAAAACAATATTCCACATTGGGTTTTGGTTTTTCTCGATATGTCTAGTAACACCTTTATAGTTCCCAATCCTGACCTCAACATACGGATCAAGACTTCCAGTTAAATCCATATGAGGAAGATCACGAGCCTTAACAACCCGTACAAACAAGAAATGCATCTTTTCAACAAGATCATAAGTTGAAGAAGCTTTATCAGTATGAAGGACCCGTCCACCCACAACTCTCCCACCTCCCAGATACGGGCTAGTTTCTTTAAGTGCATAGTCAACGGGCTGAGACGCAGACTCTGAGTACATCCGAACAAGTTTAGGAGGCGGTGGTGGTGGGTTGGATTTTATTTGTTCATACCCGTATCTCTGCATAGGTGGTGGGGCCGCTGGGATCGCAGTGTTGGCAGGAGCTTGAGTCTGATGAGGTAAATGATGAAATGTGTGCCTCACCTCGCTTTTTTT
>LBNU01004243.1:17403-30719 GCA_014162995.1 Artemisia annua | reverse complement strand
TTCTAAATATCAAAATTTTGATCTAACTATCATTTTATAAATGGTGAAATGTTTCCTTGATACCCTGTACGTTATTTTGCGAATAGCTTAATAAGACGATTTCATAAAACATTTTACTGCCTTGCTGCAAGATTATGAAATCAAAATGAAAATCGAGATTTAACTTTCCTGCAAGTTTTAAACAATGGGTTATTTTCCTATTATCCTATGAGTCGTTTCACAGATCCTTGTTGTCGATTATTATTTTGCTGCTATATCGTAAGCTAGACCTTGGGAAACGAATCCCGACCTCTACCTGAGTATCTGTTGATAATTCTACTCAACCTGTTCACCTCCTGTTGGTCAATTTCTCTCTTACCTACTATTTCGGTTTTCCAACGGCACTGCACAAGACCCTCTATGGTCACGAGTGCCGATCACCGACTTGTTGGATAAAGATGGAGCTACCCGATTTCCTGACCATGAATCTGTTCGAAAATCTATCAAGTAGATCGTTCGAAGGCAACACGGAGATGCACGCTACTCATGGATGATTGGAAACTCTGATGATGTAAACCTCTTGAATTCTTGTTGTATCGATCCTTTCAGATCCTTGATAGAGTTAGATCGGTAGCTCACCGACTCAAGCTACCATCAGAACTCGACAGCATTCACGACGTTCTCATGTCTACATTCAAGGAAATGACTTGCCATTGAGGCCGTTGTTATTCCTCTTGGAGAAATTTTAATATCTTAACGTTCGATTGCTGCTAGTTGATTCTGCTGCTAGCCTGATTCTGCTGATGACTCTGCTGCTAGCAGATTCCACTGATGAAATGTAACTGATTTGACCTATTCAAATGACAGTTATATCTACTATTATGACCACGTTTTATTGGTCATGTAACCACTATCATTGGCTATAATGGAGGTAATTATGTGGAGATTAATGGGCCGATTAATTCTCATAATTCCATTTGACTAGCTATGAGTACTTTCCTATTTAAGAGGAATTATTGTTGAGCATGAAATTACACAGAAAACATAAACACTAATATACACAAGGGTTGTTGAATTGTGCCTAATTCAAGAACAAACATTTGGTCTTATCCCAAGTAGATATTCGTGATACCCAGGCATTAGGGTCGAATAGTTTACTTTGGAAAGTGATAACACGATTCCAAGTGATATCCGGTAACCATTTAATTGGTACGTAGCTAGGCTTTGATTATCTTACCCTGTTCTGGGATATTAACAACCAACATAAACTAGACTCTATAATCACTACTTGCATCTGAAAAATGTTTAATATTAGCAGGTATCATGTTAGGTGATATGTCCTGATTATGTAATTAATGATAAAATGTTTTCGATAATCATAAAATAAAATATTATGATCGAAGCTTTCAGTGACTAAACCATTTGCGTTAACTTGAACCAGTTACTTTTATTTTGATAATCGGTGACAAAGGTGGCCACTTCAATTGATATCACAAGTAATTACATATGTAGAAGTGCAGAAGTTGAAAGGAGATGCTAATTTATCTAATGAAGCTAGGATCAGATGCCCAAAGTTAACACACAATGTGTATGCGTGTGAGTCAGACTAAATGCCCCTTGGATCAGCAATGTTTAAAACCAGCTCTTACTGATTAAACAAATAGTGATCAGTTGTTATCATGTCCCTTTAGTCAACATTGGATCGATGGCCAGTATTGTAATCAATTGTAATATTGGGCTTTTCGAAAGTCCCCTCCTTTTGTGCACATGATTACATAAAAAGAAATTATATATGGTTGTTAACACTATTTAACAACGTTAGCAGATGATACATATAGACTTTTTCTAAGGAGTGGTAATTAACACATGTACATGATGAATCACTTATTGGTAATCGTTTACAAATGCGAAACGCTATACCGTGGATTAAATACATCATAATAGTTATTACTAATAGAACAACATTGAAATGAATCAAATTACAGTTTTTGAACATGTCAAAGACACCGATAAAAAAGGAGCAGCAAGAAAACATAGAGGTTAGGGAAGAAAGTGAAATAATGTTGTTTATCAAAATGAATTCAATAAGGTAATATTTGCTATAATTCAAGGATTTGAAATTGGTAAAATGTGTGTGGGTCGGGCAACGGGTCAAAACCACCATTTCCGATAACATATTTTTCATCAAATTTGTTTGACTTTTATGCTTGTGTTAGTTGAGATTCGTTCATCACACAATTGCATTTATAAAAAGTTTATTTTTGACTGTAATAGCCAAATTACTTGTGTAGTGGTTGTAAAGTCATTTTACTTGACTAGACCTTTCTTGGATTTATTGTGAAAAACATATGCTTTCATACTCTGAAATGTTGGTCCCTTTTACTCGGTTAAGTTAACTATGAAGTTAATCTAACCGTGCATTATGGCATAATGATGTAATGAAGTTCTTTGATAAAAACTAGATATAAGAGTAAAACGTAAATCAAAACACAAGGTAATTTTCAACATTTAATTCTTATTAGAAATGAATCAAAGAATTATACCCAAGTGTTTTGCGGAATAAACACTTGGGATTGAAATGACAAGTATGGTGTGTTTCTCCTCACTAAACTTAAGCTAAGCTTAAGTGACAACTAAGGTACAGTCGAGCTATCTCGAGTACAAGTATGTTCTTTGGAGGAGAAAAGGGTTTATGAATCTCTAAGCATTAATTACACAAACTTACCCTTTTCTCCTTTTTATGATCCTATTTATACACAAGTATAATACATACTATTGTCCAATGGATTAAAGACTTCATAAGATAAATCTTTAGAAGATCTTGTTTACTGTTGAAGGCGACCCATATTAGGTTAGAAGACAGATAACCTTTTTAGGCTTAGGTTGGATTGTATCCAAATAAGGAAAGTTTGACTTATAAAGTGATAAAGCACTTTATGGGAACAGTTCAAACTTTCCCTCCCAATCTCGCCTATTCTTCAGTCTTCAAGTAGCTTTCTTCAGTCTTCATAGTTGGTGAGGAGACTTGGGAATTCAGTGAGCTATTGTCATCACTCACTGAATCCATCATCTTCTTCTTTGGCTTAGATGCCATTCACTGAGAGTCCGCCTCACTGAATGGAAAACCTTTCTTTGTTAGGCTTGTTCTAAACATCCTGAAGATGACTCACTGAGTGACTGTTCACTCAGTGACTTGATTATGTTTAAGGGAATCCAACACTTAGGATATTTTATGTTCAAATCCTAGTTAAAGAATGCTTGGGTACTTTCAGTGACCCAACAGTCTCCCCCTATTTGGATATACAAATAGCCTAAGTGTTCTATGAATCAGTGTGAGTGAGCAAAGTGTCTTCTTCTCACACTGAACGTATCTAAGTAATATTAGGACACTGATTAAACAAAAACATTACTTCATTAATCATTATTACATTCCTAAAATTGACAAAAGATACAAAAGATAGGTGGTGTTGCAGATTCAGTTGTTGAGCTTGTAGCCAAGAGCTTCAATGTGACAACCCGCAAAATTCCTGATATGTGATTTTTGGAGAAACGATGATTTATTTTGAGTGCGGATGATTTTTGGAGAAACGAGGAGTATTTATATTCATTTTTATCGGAAATATTATCCTAAGCGCGTTGGTGTTATTTTTATGTCATGAATCTATCGTTTACTTGTCGAAATGAGCCCCGAGTCTCATTCGTAAAAGATTTGGTAAATTACGGTTTTGGCCCCTCGAGTAAATCTTGTTTACCGCCCCTAACTTTAACATAATTACCAATTGNGTTGTTGTTGCGTGTCTGGTAACGGGTAGGAACCCGGTTCTAGTTACAATATGGGTTCTGGAATTTGACTTTTGATTGTGTATTGATGTTGTTATGGTTTTTGATGGGATGTGATTCGATTGAGCTTATTTAAAACATGTAGTCTCATGAGCTTAGCTTGAAACCGTCTAGGGTCTCGGCTTATAAATACGTGACTTATAAAAAGGACTTGGTAGCTTGGGGTGTCAAGCTCATATATGCGTACTTTGGGTCGTTAGCTTTGAACTCATGGTTCCGAGTCGTTTTCTTAATTTGTATATTATTGTTTTGCTAGTCTCGATTGGGGAAATAAAACCTTAGGGTGCGTCTAGTGAGTGTGTTCCAGCAGCTAGGTGTGTTTGGTTTGCATCAAATCTGGGCTCAAAAGCCCATTAGTGCTACAAAATGGTGCGTTTGGTTTTTAAACATGGGCTAAGCCCACACGAGAAAATGGGTTTTGAGAGTTACATTTATCTAAGTAATTTGTATTAATACTCTCGGATGATAAACGTGAACTAACGATATTTATTTGTTTTGACTTTTGTGATCGTGGTACGTTTCGGTATAGTTTCGGACTTAATACTTGTATTGGGTTATGATAATACTTAACGGATTTGATATTTGGGACTTTGACTTGGAATAAGGGATAAATACCGGACTTGTATTGACATTATTGGACTTATATCGATGACTATCGGACGTTGGACAATATGGACTTATTGGAATTGAACCGAATACAATATATTAGACTCACTATGAATTTAATATATTTGATTCGCGACGAATACACAATAAGTAGATAATGTCTAATAATGAACGAATACACTTTGTAGTTTCTAATAAATTGTCGGGAAATGTCGTTTTGGAGAAATTAATTTCTTTAAAGTATATTGACTTGGAAAAGTTATATGAATGGACGCGTCATGCCGAAATTTATAAACTTTTCTAAACTTACACTTCTTTCTAAACCGACGTCTTATTTCTAACCCTTTATAAGATTATTTTATAAAACCCGACAAAGAATTTAAATGAAAGGTTTTGTTTAATCCTTAAAATCCTTTCATAATTGAATTATTAACTTGTGATTCCTTAGGAACTTAGTTTGTTTATAAAACAAGTACGTTTTATATAAACTATTTGGGATTATGGGGTAAATACCGAAACTACCAATTGATCTATTTTATAATAAATGGTTAATTGTCGACATTGTCTAGATTCCCTTTTTATTTAACTTGAGTTGTTGGTATTTCTTGAACCTTATGAGGTCGTTTTCCTTCTTAGCGTGAGTTTGGTCAAGTATTTATCGACTATGTTAATATCTCTTCCTCTTTGGCGTGAGTGGTATGTTGATGAATTTATCATTTCGGTGTGAGTTACATTTTGAGTCTATGTCTTCTTACCACACCACACGAAACATAAAGCTTTCTTACGAAACATTGATACTTAACTTTTTATAAGTAATGATTTGAGTAATCCACGAAAACTATGACACATCGTCTTTTATAGACTTTATTATTGTACGAACTATATTTTGAGATAATCGTATGCGTACTAGGATGTACCCTCGTGTTCGTACTACTTGGTGCCGTCGTGCCCATCTTTTGGATATCGTTGTGATTAGCTCTAGATGCCAAGTTGTGTCGGTCGTGATCTTTGCATTGCTGTGGCTAAGGTGAGTTCATAGCCCCCTTTCTTTTAAACAAGTTTTCATAACTATTTTTGGGGGAGAATACATGCTCTTTTAACTAAACTCAATGATTGTTTATCTGATTACGTGAACGGTTTGATTAAGATTTGATTGATTAAGATTTGATTGATTGATTGATTGATTGATTTACCGATATACTTGATTTGGATATTCGAATGCGTTATGTGTTTACCTGGTTTATATATGAGAGCTTCCTAGCTCAAACCATTTTCTTGGACCTGCTACTACTTGGTTTTGCTACATGTGTTGGCTAGATAAGGTTAGACGGAAGTAGAGTTGACCTAGAGCTAGGGCGCTTTGACCCTAGTTTGGAATAGACTCTGCTGCGGCCTAGATCCGGGGTAATAACGGGTGGTTCCTTGTTGTGACCTGGCTAGTGACCGTTGATTCATCTTTCCTAAGATGATAAATTATTGATTGAGATTGAGATTGAGATTGAGATTGAGATGGTGATTGTGATGTCTATACCTGCCTCTAGTCACATATAGCACTTAAACTTTTCAGGTCCACAACTGTTTTTATAAGTTAAACTCTATGGACTCACCAGCGTAAGCTGACCTTTAGCGTGTATTCTCAGGTTTAAGGCGATAGCTCACTATTTGAAGGCGCTTGGCAAGGGGCATGGTCATAGGCGACTCTGATGAACAATTGGGACCGCTTTATTCATTTTATGGGCCTATTTCCGCACTATTTTATATCATGTAAACTTTATGCTTTACATAACAGTTTTTATTCCAAATAAATGAAATAAAAACCATTCTTTGTTCCTTGTGTTGTGATACCAATTTCGTAGCACCCCAATGCAAGTATGCTTCCGCTAGACCCGAATTTTGGGGGTGTTACAATTTTAGGCCTCTTTTGTTTTTACTTTCTCAATTTTTAGGCCTACAAGTTTTAGAAATTTAAGCCTAAATATATTAAGTATATAAAAGACTCATTTTTTGCATGAAAAAAATAAGCAAACTTAAATTAAGCCTTGTGATAAAAACCATTTAACCATTAACATTGATGAATAAACGTTTATTTTTTCATAGCCATAAACATACTTTCACTCTCTGGCTTTCTCTCATCTACTCATGTATCATTATTCAATCTAAAGTTGCTTTTAAAGATGCTTTAGTTTTCGCTAAAGAAAATTGTTGGGAATTAGAAGTCTTCATACTTAGTACTGTCAAGCCAAGAGTTAAGAATGTTCAAGATTAACTGCCGGTACTAATCAGTTAGTCCAGCTAGAGTAAGTCAGTACTGCTTAAGGAAGATACTACTACTGAAGGAAGATACTACTGCTGAAGGAAGATGCTACTGCTAAAGAGATAAAGACGTATCAAGTTGTATTAAGTTCTTCTGTATATATTCTATATTGTTAGAAAGATACATATAAGATTAATAATTTAGAAGATTTGTAGTTATCTTGTAAAAGACTCCTTAGTGTATAAAAGGAGGTCCTAGGTTATGATGATAGACACGTGTTTTTGATATATAGCTTCAAGGTTGTAAACCCTAGTACTACACAGAGTACTCGTATTATTGATAATACTATTGGAGCTTTTCAGTAATCTCATTGTTCATACAAGTTTACTGTTTCATTGATATTCTTCTAAGTATTAAAGAGTAGATTCCGAATATTTAGTATTCACAAAGTTTCTAACATAGTTGTTTTGGATTTATCCAAAGTAACTCAACCTTTACAAGCTCCGGAATTGATCTGTGTTTAGGATCAACAAGTGGTATCAGAGATTCTTTCTTTGATTTGGTGGCATATTCTGATAGTGACTATGCTGGAGCAAGCTTGGATAGGAAGTCTACAACAGGAGGTTGTCAGTTCCTAGGGTGCAGATTGATATCATGGCAGTGTAAGAAGAAAACTGTGGTTGCCAATTCTACAACTAAATCTGAATATGTGGTTGCTGCTAGTTGTTGTGGATAAGTACTCTGGATTCAGAATCAAATGCTGGATTATGGGTATAATTTTATGCACACCATGATTTATATTGACAATAAGAGTACTATATGTATTATTAAGAATCTTATTTTACACTCTAAAACAAAACACATATAGATTAGACATCATTTTATAAGAGACTGCAATGATAAAAAGTTAATTCAAGTTGTTAAAATACACACAGATAATAATTTTGCAGATTTACTTACCAAAGCTCTTGATGTTGGAAGGTTTCAGTACTTTGTTGCAAGTATTGGAATGCTAAATCCTTAAAGTTTTAATCTCTTTGTGTCTTTGTAATGTTTTGTAAAGGATTAGTACTGTTAGATGTATCAATATGTACTGCTAAGTATAACTAGTACTGTTAGTTATACTTAACACTGTTATGTTAATACTATTGAGTTAAACTGTTAGTTATAATTAATATTGTTATGAAGAAAATGCTCTGGATTGTGTTTTCTTGGTTTTAGACTAACACTTGCAGGAGAAGCAAAGCAGTATGGTTGGAATTGATGCTGTGTGAGATTCATGATGAAAAGCATAAGTGGTGGCTTGTTTGATGTAATGATGTTGCTTAATGATGGAGAAACTGATTAATGATAGAGAGGATTTAGGGATCACTTGACAAGGGTTATTGCCTGAGTTGGGAGGTTCTTTAAAATCTTTTTCTTGAAATCAACCTGTGTCTGCCAGTGAGCCTAATGAAGCATCTGGGCATAGGCTATACTGAACACGAATTGATGGCTTTTAGTTAGTCAGATAGTAATTGATCTAACTCACTCTTTACCATTCTATCATTAGTATATTGTGTTAGTCTACCGACATCTGGTTTAGAGAACAACGAGCAAATGTGAATCTATCACATTTGTGTTAGAGGTAACACCTGCCACTGAGCTGGAAACCCTGTCAAGAAGGCTCTTTTAATGAGTCTATCTGATCACAGGCAATATTTATACTGAAATCATTGGTTCTCACACAACTAGAGGTTAAATGCAACCGAAAATGATTAACTGTCTTCCTGTACACTTAATCCCTTCAAAATCTATGAGTGCGGTATTGTTTTAAAAGGAAATTGGGTTAATACTGTTGGGAAAAAGTTTGTACTGTTGGCTAAAATTAGTACTGCTGGGTTACCGTCAGTGCTGTTTGGGAATAACCGTTTTTCATTAATTAATTCTAGCCGTTGAGATTTTTTTGTCAATTAGTTCGCTTATAGGTTTCCTAAATTGGATAATTCATAATCTTTCTTTAACTTATAAGATTTCTTCACTATAAAGAAACGATTTATTCAGTCGATCCAATCAAAACCCTAAGTGCTATCTATATAATCTCAATTGCTTTTGCCAAACACACATACTCTCATAAACGAACATAACCCAAAACTATAATCAAACTTTTATCGATTTCAATGCCGAATTTGGATTTTTGTGATACTCACAACATGGTTTCTTACTTGGAGAAACCAGCAGGAAGTGAAAATTTTCACCAGATAGTAGATTTTCTCAGTGCAAGTTACATAAGGTATGCACTTACAGCAAATCTCACTATCTATGTTTCTCACATCAAACAGTTTTGGCGCACTGCTAGTGTCAAAACACTTGATAATGGAGAATGAGAGTTAACTGCTATAGTGGATGGTATGCTCAAAACTATTACTGAAGCATCTGTTAGGAGACATCTGCACTTGGCATATGCTGATGTTATTAGTTCACTACCAAACACTGAAATTTTTGAAAACCTCACCTTGATGGGATATGTCCGAACTTCTGATAAATTGACTTTTCAAAAAGGACAGTTTTTCCCTCAATGGAGATTTCTCATCCATGCCATCCTACATTGTCTAAGTTCTAAGAAAACTGCTTGGGAACAATTTAGTAGGAATATAGAAACTGTTATTGTTTGCTTGGCTACAAACAGAACATAGTAATAACAAATTTTTTATGTATCCAAGATTTATTCAAATGTCTTTGAATAAGCACCAAAGGTTGCTTCAGACTCATAATAGAACTTATGTTGCTCCTACTCTTACTCAAAAACTTTTTAGCAACATGAAGAGGGCAACTAGGAGTTTTGTAGGGGAGATGTACCATTGTTTCCAACAATGCTTGTACAAGACCAACACATTTAGGGTGACGGATCAACAATCCCAGTTGAGTCCCATCACATACCCATCGGTGCTCTATCTACCTTACAACCTCAAATAACAAACACCTATAGGAGAACAATCAGACAGGAATCTGTGGTTCCTCAGCCCAGATCTCCTACTCATACCCATGTAGCAGATGAGGCTGTCTCTTTTGATGAGGATGACAGAATGGGGAGGGCTGCCACTACTATCTCTGGCTTAGTAGCTGGACAGGACAATGGTATCATACATAAGACCCAATCCAAGGCAACACAGGGCCCAGTGATTCACCTCTCCTAAAAGTTAACACACTTGGAAGTGATGAGGGCAGTATGCAACTCAATGAATTGATGACATTATGTACAGAAATGTCAGACAGGGTTACTAGCTTGGAGAATGAATTGAAGCAGACCAAGCAAGTATATGGGGTTGCTTTGACTAAGCTTATCAAAAATGTGAAAAAGATAGAGAAAATAGCTAAGTCCTGCCGAGCTAAAAGAAGAGCAAGAATGGTGGTCTCTGATGATGAAGATAATTTGGAGGATCATTCCATACAGTGGAGGATGATAGCTAAAATTGATCGAGACCCTGACATTTCATTGGTACAAGATGATGCAGAGACTCAGGGGAGGTATGGGCATGATATGGGTTTTGATATGGATTTGGATGCTGCTAAGGAAGTTCCTACTGCTAAAGAAGATGTTAGTACTGCTGAACCAGTTAAGACTGTTGGTGCATCAGTTACTACTGCTAGTACTGATATTAGTACTGCTAGTCCTACAACTACCATTGATGTTAGTGTTGCTAAAACATTGGTGTATATCAGAAGAAGTGTAGAAAAGGATAAGGGAAAGAGTGTTATGCAAGAGCCTGAGCAACCAAGAAAGGTCAAGGAGAGAGTTCAAGTGCAAATGAGTATTGATCAGGAAATGGCTCAGAGGTTACATAAGGAAAAACAAGCAAGGTTTCTAGAAGAACAAAAGATTGCAAGAGAAATAGCTGAAGATGAAGAAGTAGAGAGATTAGCACAGATTAAAGCTGATGAACTTTTAGCTCAGAGAATGTATAAACAAGAAAGGACAAGTCTCAATGAAGAAGAAAGAGAGAACTCACTTCAAGAGCTACTGGATGTGATTAGAATGAATTAGAATGCAAAAAGAGTTGAAGCAAGAAATAATAAACCACCAACTAGAGTAGAAAAGATGAAGTATATGACTGCTTATTTGAAGAATCAAGACAATTGGACTGCTAGTCAACTTACAGGTAGATCATATGAAGAGAATGAAGAAGTGTTCAATAAGGCATACTAGAAAGTTCAAGACTTTATTCCTATGGAAACAGAAGAAGAGAACAGAAGAATTAAGAGAGCTGGAATATCATTAGAATCAGAGTCTTCAAAGAAACAAAAAGTTAGTGAAGACTTACCCATAATAGAAGAACAGGAAAAATATTTGACTGAAAAAAGGCTACAACAGATGATGATTATTGTTCAAGAACAAGGAATGAATGTTGAAGCTTTACAAACCAAATATCCTATTATAGATTGGGAGATTCAAGATGATGGACTGATAAAGTGTTGGAAGATCATCAGGGTTGATAATCACATTGAAGTATGTAACATCCGGTAATTTTTCTTAACTTATTTTACGAGCCAAAACCCTTGCTTTTGATTTCCTTAGCTTTTGAGCTTATTTGAACTTGTTTGCGTTTGAAAAACAGTGAAACATCTTATCTGATGTGAGTATTATTCCTTTATCGACCCGGCACAACCTAGAAAACTTGAATCGTATCACAATTGCTAAATTTATTAAATTATATTGAGTTTGAGAAAAATATTGAAGTTTATACTTGATTTTATTGGAAAAATAATTTCGTGAACAATGACGCAAGTTTCGTAATTTTTCGGGTCCGTTTGCTATGTCGTTTGGACCTCGAAGCGTTTTTGTGAGAAGTTTAACTCGTTGGCAGATATGGTCCCTTGAGTTATTTTATAAAACCCACCCCTACACTTCTATTAATACCAAATTTACCCTATACCTTTTAATATATATACCCCACTTATTAATATTTTATTTCATTTATTACAAAATAAAACACACACACACCATATATCTCTCTCTCTTCTCTCTCCACTCCTTCGCCGGATTCTTCATAATTTCCGGCAACACACCAGCAGATTCCGGCCGACCACCGCCGGAAAATTTTCCGGCGAAACATTTTATCTACCAAATTTATAGATCAGTTCGTTCCCGTTAATTCTGGAGCGTTTGAGCTCTTGACTCCCTCCACAACGCCGCCACGCGCCACCTCTGCCTCGCCGCCACCACACCGAGACCACCACCACCACCCGAGAGTGTTCTACGACGGTAAACCCACCCCAAGCGCCCTTAAACTTTGTTATTAACAACTTTTTATAAAACCCTAATTTACCATTTTGACTAAATCTGATTTTTACAAGTTTTCTTTTCATAAAATGGTTTTAAATATTGTTATACCCTCTCGTGTGGACCCCTTTCGATCTCGACAGTCAACTCGGTCACACACCGAGTCAACCGAGTTGACTCGGTGTGGTGTGTTTGATGTTATTATTGTTGTTTATTTATTTATTTGAGGTCCTTGAGGTTATATATTGACTTGGATTCGATATGGGTTCCGTTTGGTTTTTGGTGTACTCGGTCCGAGATGGTGACTCACCGAGTCAACTCGCGTTGACTCGGGCGAGTTGACTGCTTATGTTGCTCCTGTTGTGTTTTAACATATTTATTTCGATTGTGACTCGAGTTCTTGTTCGACTTCGTGTTCATTTTGTCTCGACAGTGGACCTAGAAGTTGGATATTATATTGGTTGTGTTCGTTTAATTGTTCTCGACAGTGGATATTGGATTTGGTTATTATTCTTGGGGTACTGGTTTTCATGTTGGAAGTTGTATATGACTCGATATAGGATTTGGTTGTGGAGTTGTATTGGATTTGGACTCGGATTAGATATAGGTTTTGGTTATATAAATTGTGTTGTGTTTATGATCCGGCCTTGGTTTCGGATTTGGGTAACGAGCCGAGAAGCCTCATGGCGAGGTTTCGGGTTTGAAAATCTATTTATTAAAAGTTATATATATATATATAAATGTTTCAAAGATGTGAATGTATACTTTCGTTTTAAACATGATTTCAAAATAAATACATATTTATATGTTTACTAGAAATAGTTCGATAAGATTTTATTTAAGTTAATGATAACTTTATAAATAAAACGTAAACTATTCCTTTATTTAACTTGGGTATTTATTCGGCTCGTTTGGTTGAACCGTGAGGGGTCACGGCTATGTTTTGTTGTTGTCATTCTTGATTCGTTGCTGTTGTTTTGTTGTTATTTTGGTAACGGGTTCGGCTTGGAAATTTATATACAAAAGGAATAACGAATTATGAAACAATAAAACGATAAAATAAATATAGTTAAGGGATTGATTGCAACACTTGGATTTGGATCGATATTGTGATTATATATATATTGTGAACATTTAGCGATATTAGGGAACTTGACGTTAATGTAAATTACTCGAAGAGTCGTTCGGCTCGGGAAACGTTTTATAAACGGGCAGGTTATGCAAAAATTTGGTAAAACCTTTTGTAAACTTAACTATTTGAGGTTTACTAAATATTCTAAGAACCTTTTCAACTTATATTATTTTCAACGTTATCTTGGGGAAAACGGGATGAAGCCGAAACTAGTTATCATGTGTTTGTGTTTGTTTATTCTTTTC